>OY754978.1:9995298-10262798 GCA_963576475.1 Molanna angustata | reverse complement strand
TGATGAATGGAGAAAAAGAACTTTTATCGGGGAAGTTCTCCAATACCTTCACAAGGCATACGGCTAAAATGCGGTGGATGGAGATAGCTGAAAAACTTAATTCAATTCCGGGCGCTAACAAGGATTGGTTACATTGGCGGAAGGTAAGCAGTATTTTTGATTTTGAGTCTTTCGTTTAAATAAATTGATTGACAATGTTTTCAGCTATATTAAATTAGAAAAATGTGATTTTATACTATTGTAATTATAAAACAAGTTTTTATGAAAACCTTACCAGTAGAATATATAGTTTGTTTGTTTTTAAGAAGAAATTACGTAGTAAATCAACAAAATTATGTACTTCTATAAAAAACGTTTGTTAGTGTTGACAAGTAAAAGGATTAAAAATAATGTTCTAGTTTGAAACCACATGTCATGTAATATAGTTAGAAATAACTGTAAACAGCTGATTTCAATTTGGTTGGGAATTAGAAAGCTTAGCAATGAAAACTGAAACCATATCTTTATAATAAGAGCCTAATTTGACATACTTGGCGCTAAGTCGAATTCCATGTGCCAAACAACCAACCTTTTTTTGTATGGGATTTGCCGTCTGTTGTAGAAAATTTTTCTATTTTGTAGACAACAGCGATTACGAACAGTGCTTGACAATTTGACTCAGGGGGCTTGTCTCAATAATTTTAAAAAAGTTGGTTTGAACATTTATGCATTAAAATGTCCAAACCTATAGAACAAAATATGTGTGTTTTCTTATAAGATTCTTTCAGTGCTTAAAATTATTATAAAGATTTGTTAAACTGTATTATTATGTCCAAACCTAAAGTATAAAATATGTGTGTTTACTTATAAGATTCTTTAAGTGTTTTTATTATAAAGATTTGTTGAACTGTATAATTAATATTATCATTGTTTTATTCTTTCTAGACAAGTCTCTGGTCAAAAGCCAAGTCCAAAGAGGCAGCTGTGCAGAGGGAGAGGAGAGGGACTGGGGGCGGGCCATCCATAGGGAGTCAGCTAACCCAATCAGAAGAGGCCATTGTTAACATGTTAACTCCAATAATAGTTGTTGGCCATTCTGAAAGTAGAGAGTCGGAGGTATGCCGGACAATAGGAGAAAATATCAATGAGAGTTCTATGGAGGGAGGTAATCATGACACAGAAGATTCCTTTATTGAAACAGAAGAAATACTTATACCGCCAGTTGAAGAAACACACAATAGCAGAACCACGCCTCGTCCCAGAAGAAGAGGCGTGCAAGAAGATCTAGTAGAGCTAGCAAAAAAAATCGAGATCAAAGAAGCATACATGAAAAAAAAACTAGCATTGATGGAGAGACATGTTGTTGCCATTGAAAAACTTTCGGATTCATTTGTTCGAAAAAATTTAGGTTTTTATAGAGATACATAAAGAAAGTTATATATACTTTTAGTCGAGATATAGAAATGTTTCATATGAACAAAAAAATTCTTGTAATGAAACTTAACAGATTATTACTGTAAATTTATACGAACATGTTTTAAGAGAGATAATAAAAACAAAGCCAAAAACTCAAAAGGAACATTTATAAAGCATATTAAAAGAGATTTATAAAAAAAGTTAAGTTCTTTCTATATGATATGTCTAACGCTTCTCTTCATTTACAAAACAAAATTTGATCAAAATATATTAACTATTTTCTTGTATGTTATTTTCTATATGATATGTCTTAACGCTTCTCTTCATTTACAAAACAAAATTTGATCAAAATATATTAACTATTTTCTTGTATGTTATTTTCTATATGATATGTCTTAACGCTTCTCTTCATTTACATAACAAAATTTGATCAAAATATATTAACTATTTTCTTGTATGTAATTTTCAATATGATATGTCTTAACGCTTCTCTTCATTTACAAAACAAAATTTGATCAAAATGTATTAACTATTTTCTTGTATGAACAAAAAAATTCTCGTAATGAAACTTAACAGATGATTACTGTAAATTTATAGGAACATTTTATAATGTATTAAGAGAGATATAAAAACAAAGCCAAAAACTCAATAGGAACATTTATAAAATGTATTAACAGAGATTTATAAAAAAAGTTAAGTTCTTATTCGGAACATTTCAAAAAGGTTTTAATAGAGATACATAAAGAATTTTATATATACTTTTAGACGAGATATAGAAACTTTGTTGACAAATGTCTTTTAATACAGCATTTTATAAATGTTCCTTTTAAGTATTTAGCTTTGTTTTTATATTTCTATAAATAACATTTTATAAAAGTTCCTATTAATTTACAGTAACAATCTGTAATAATATGTCATCAATACAATTTTTTTATGTTGTTCATATGTAACATTTCTATAAGTATCTCAAATAAGTTTTCTAAATGCTCCCGTTTAATATTTAACTTTGTTTATATATCTCTATTAATTCAATATAATGTAATAAATGTTTTCTTATACCACACTGAATATATATTTTTTTTCTTTCCTTCCAATTTTAATTTAGGTAGAATAATAAACAGTAGTAAATGCAATACACTTTATTTACTCATATATGTACAACCTTTCCATAATGAAAGGTATGTAATAATTTTGACAAATTTAATACAAGAAATGAGTTGTTAAATTAATTATCTATGTAAAAAAATAATTATTAGCTATAAAAAGACTACCAGGAAACAAAGCATTAACATTTAATATTTTTAAAGAGTCATCACAAATTAGTTGGACGTTAATGGAGTGGTAGCTCTGACGGTTTACATACACATGTTCAGGGTAATTTAAATTGTTTCCTGCTGGCGGTACAATTGCAACATGGGTGCAATTCGATGCATCCGATTATACCTGGCAGATTGTACTTTCTATAAAACCTGAAACAAAAAGTTTTTTAGATCTATATAATGTTTTTGAAAATATTGTTTTTTGGTTGTATTATAAAATGTTACTATGAGGAATCTTTAGAATAGTTCCCCAACCAACACTTTTTTTTCAGGTATCCCGTAACAGACAAGTAATTTATTTTATTAAATAACATTTCACATAACATATTATTATGTAATTGAAAATTCAACGGGCAAAATAACATCTCATATAGTTCAGCAATGAGGTTCACCGCACATTCTGAATCTAGTGCCTTTTGTGAGACAAAGTTGGTGTGTGTCATGATTCTTTGAGAAGGTAATGCATGCTGCTGGTTACTACACACTAGGGATATGGCGTGATGGTATGTATTATCGAACCTGAAGTATATATTTGTTCCATTTGGATTCTACACTTCCCAACACATCCAACAACACACCTTAAGTAAATCAATACTATAGTTTACCTATTTCTTATACTCCTTAACTCTTGGATTGTGCTTGGAAATTTAACCCATGCATTGAAAATTTCTGGTTTATTTAGTACATCCACAAATTCAGTCAAAGATCTTGAGACGGAAGATTGCGATATATTATTATTTATGTTGCTTCCCACCTAGGTAACTGATAAGATCCTGTTCCCAGAAAATTTAAGGCTGTGAGAACCTGAAAAATATAAATCATGAATTAATTATATGTAGTAGGTTTATAAAAACGCAATGAACTTCATCAGCTAAGACATGAATCCATGAGCGTCAAATCCACTTTTTTCAAAATTTACCAAATGTGTCAAATCTTGATCTTCAAATCAAAATATGTTTTATCTGTAAAATTGTAGACAAATGGAACGTTCGACAAATTATTCTAATGCTCGTGTAGCAATAGTTTAAAGCGTTAGATAGTTTTTTCACCCACAGTCTCATTTCACCTTACAAGGGACTACATTCAGAATGGGTGAACCTCATTGCTGAATCATGTGAGATGTTATCCATTGCCCGGCTCTTACGGGACACTTGCAAACAATGAAAATAGTGGAAGAACTATTCTAAGCCAGTGATTCACGCCGAAAATGTTCATGTAAAGAATACAAAAGTTTATAGTATTTACTTTCGACTTTCTCATTCATGATAGTCTACAAAAAAACCCATAAGAGAGATATTGGTTTAGTAAAAAATGATTAACATACCTTGGTTTCGACACTTAATGCAGATGCTCGAGATGGCAAACACATATGAGGAGTTACAACCTCGATAAGGGACTTTGTAAGTTTTTTGTTGAGGCGGAAGTGTTTTATGAAAGACGTATCGCTTTGTGCGAATGCATCCACTATTTTGGAATTATTACGTCGTCCGTGAATATTGTGATTCTGTTCAATAGACAGAATAACCAACTCGTCGAAACTAGCCATTATTATTACAAAAAAAAACACGAAATTGGAAAAACAATGATTAAACACACTTCACTGATGTACTATGTCAATGGCAATCGTAATATGGCGGCTATTTTTGACAGATAAAATCATGCGACATTGATGCGACATTGAATGTCGAGTGGTCCTATATCACTCGTCGAAATCTCGAATGATTTTCATTCGACTATGTCGCATGTGAGACTCAAGAATAGCATATTCTAGAAATCGTGCGAAAGTAATAAAATGTCACATACGACATCGATAGGCGACATTGGAGAATAGGGTCCCGGTTCCTTATACCTGTTTAGCTTGTATTGGTGGTCTTTTGGAATATCTGTGTCCCATGGAACAGTCAGCTGCACATAAATAACTCTTTTCAATATAGGAGAGTATATTGTCAAATCAGGCCTAAGAGATGAGATGCAGATCTCCTTTGGAAGGGTATAACTCTCTGCCCTCATATCCATCTGTATATTTTTATTTTTTTTTATTTATTTTTTAAAAAAAGACATATACATAGCAAAAAAGAAATTAATACACTTTATAATATGACTTCCTTAAATAAGAGATATACTCGTGCTTTGTATATTTTATGTGAATTCAAAATAAAGGGTAATAAATACAGAAAAAGATTAAATAAATAAATAACAATTTTTGACAAACATTCATATTCTCATTTATATCTTCTCATGCATGCTCCCCCAGCATATTCTCATTTATATCTTCTCATGCATGCTCCCCCAGCATATTCTCATTTATATCTTCTCATGCATGCTCCCCCAGCATATTCTCATTTATATCTTCTCATGCATGCTCCCCCAGCATATTCTCATTTATATCTTCTCATGCATGCTCCCCCAGCATATTCTCATTTATATCTTCTCATGCACGCTCCCCCAGCATATTCTCATTTATATCTTCTCATGCATGCTCCCCCAGCATATTCTCATTTATATCTTCTCATGCATGCTCCCCCAGCATATTCTCATTTATATCTTCTCATGCATGCTCCCCCAGCATATTCTCATTTATATCTTCTCATGCATGCTCCCCCAGCATATTCTCATTTATATCTTCTCATGCATGCTCCCCCAGCATATTCTCATTTATATCTTCTCATGCATGCTCCCCCAGCATATTCTCATTTATATCTTCTCATGCATGCTCCCCCAGCATATTCTCATTTTTTAATATTATATTGTTTCTCAGGCAACTAACAAGTACTATATCATATTAATTTAACACACATCCAATAACAAGCTGCCACGTTCTGCAGACTTATGATATTTATCGTCTCACAGATTCAGACTGTGTCTCCGCCGGGAATGGAACCCGGGACCTTTGGATTAAACTCACTAAATACAAAACTCTAATCAAAAATATTAGTAACAAAAGGGAGTGTATAAAGTTGTGAAAGGGAGGGGACACCCCTTCTAGTAGCTGTGTCCAGTGATAGTGTTTGGGCTATTAAAGTTCAAACCGTGTTTTTTATATCTTTAAATAAATTCAAAACTGGTCATATTGTTATTTGGGTTATGTCAAAAAGCTTTAAATTACTTTTTCTTTGTCATGAATACTGCAAAATTTATTTATCCAATTAAGTGTGATGTACCTGTTACAACATCTGCGAAGTGTGGTTTTTTTACATCTAACAACACATAATAATCTTACCAATGCAAAAATAAAAAAGAAATTACTAACAAAAACTGATTGTATATAAATGTGTGTGTTCAAAATAAGGAGGAAAAGAATATTCAAAACATAGTATTAAAAAAATAAATGTTATCAAACAACTGAAAACGATTATGAAACAACATAAATGTTTTTGTTGTGAAATAATACTCTATTCCGTGAATTTTGATAATATTTTACTATTGTATTTTCTGTTGTAGGTGCTAGTCACACTGTCTGATATGACAGTGGAAGCAAAGAGAGTACCCACGGGGGTGATCCTCGCTCTGGTGAGCGCTTTCTTCTACGCAGCCTATCTAGTCTTCTTGAGGAGAAAAGTGGACCACGAAGACAAGATGGATATCCCATTATTCTTTGGTGAGCCTTTACCTAAAACATTCCTTCTACAAAGTATATATTCATGAAACTGTTTCTGAGAAACTTTGTCATATGAGATTGGTATTTTGCAATATTGAGCTGAATCAAATTTGAACAAGTTTATTTCCAAATGCCAATTTCTTACACCCAACGAGTGTTTCCAATCCAGAGAAGTAAGATGAGTGAGGAATTATTTCAAATTAATTATGAATAAATTTCTCTTTAGCTGGGAATTGAACACAAGCGCAGAAGATAAACGGCTGAACACTATTCTATGGCGGTCATTTTAACTTATTTCAGCACAAATAACTCATTTGATACATTAGTCTTTTTTCCGCTGTTTTGTTATTTGCCAAATTAGCAAAAATTTTTATCTTGTGACAATTATGAAATCATATAATTTGCAATTGTTTTTCAGGATTTGTGGGTCTATTCAACATGCTGTTGTTGTGGCCCATGTTCTTTGTGTTTCACTTGACATCCTGGGAGTCATTTGAGTGGCCAAATCGCCAGCAGTGGGTTTGGCTTTTGCTCAACGGGCTGGTCGGAACCGTTCTCTCCGAAGTCTTGTGGCTGTGGTTAGTTTTCATTTTCTTTATTTTGATTTGTATCTTCTTAATTCCTTCAAACAATCAATTACCCATTGTTAATACAAAATTATCTACATTTATATTTAAAAACTTAATTCACTCATTTAAAAAAAAGATAGGATTTACACTGTGCATATGATGAGGCTTTTGTAATTTCTTTCAATTAAGCATTGGTTTACCCCAGAGAGCTATATTTTTTTTCCAAAAATCTCTCCTCTGCTGAACTTCTTGTATTTCAGCAAATTTTTAACTAAACATACATACCTACATACAATCACGCCATGTCCCTTACGGGGTAAGCAAAGAAATCCGAGCGCCATACTTCTCTATTTTTGCACACAATCCTACTTCCTTTATATACATGCTCGTCGATTGTTCAAGCGCCTTAATGTTTCCTTCTTTCAAAATACACCTACTAGTGATGTAACGAATATTCGTATTCGCATTTGCATTCGCGAATATTCGCTGGTTTCATAGTATTCGCATTCACATTCGTATTCGCAGAAAATATGCAAATACGAATGCGAATATTATTTTATTAAAATTTGATCTCTTTTGAGGAAAAAAATATATAAAATATTGTAAAAAAGCAGACAATCCATTAATTTTCTTATATTAAGTTGGTTAGCCTTAATTTACAATGTATTAATGATTACAGAACGTGAAATAAAACATTATACTTATACAATTTCCTTTTTAAGGATCAGAACCCTAAAAATATTTTTCCATAATGTGTAAAAATAAATTGTGTAACAAACCAGCGTCATTTACGAGTGTATTTAAATTATTTCATTATTTAAATATCCACGTAAAAAGAAATACAAAAAAACTATACTAAACATCCTTTAACGGTTAATCACCTAATAAATTAGGAAAAAATATTAAAACTTATAGTTTATAGATAAGTTTTAATATGAATAAATAATAAAACACAAACAGAAATAAAACTCGTAAAACTTAAAAACATTTGCTTTAAATAAACTAAATAAGAATGAACGCGAAATGACACCACGGTAAACAAATTCACGATCCCCGTGTCCACGCGCAGGCTAACCACCGACAGCCTCGTGCATCATGCATGTCAATATTCACATTCGTATTCGCATTCGCGAATGTCTGCAAAAAATATTCGCATTCGCATTCGCGAATATCCAAAATCGCACATTCGTTACATCACTAATACCTACACATGATCATGCCATCTCTTTCTGTGGCGGCCCCTACTGTTCACTCCATCTCTTACAACCATATATATTTTGTTGGTCAGTTGTTGATCATTCATTATTTCAATATGTCCAAACTATCTCAACACATTCACTTTCATTTTACTTATAATATTCTTCTTTATCTTGCTCTCCTTATGTCCTCATTTTTCATTCAATCATGTATTGTTCTATTACATACTCTTCTTAGTGATCTCATTTCTACAGCATTTATTCTGCTTTCATACTGTGTCTTTTGCCACGTGCATGTTTCACTGGCTTACGTCAAAGTAGGCACTACAATTGCATTATGTACGGAAATTTTGGCCTCCTTTCAGATGTATGTATCGGACATTACCTACCAAAAAGCTTCTTTCAATACCTTTATCAGGTCTTCCATTCCGTTGAAACATACTCTCCTAGTATAAATATTCCTCTACTTGTTCTAAATATTCGTTCTCTACTTCAATATTACATACAGTTGTACTTTCAGTTTTTTCGAAAACCAATATCTTAGATTTACTCACTTTCTTTCTCAGTCTTGATTTCTAATTTGATTTTATAACATTTTATTTAGTTTTGTCAAATACAACAATTGTATGAAATCGTAAGTACTTCCATTTTTATTTGCCTATCTATTTTCTCTGTTTTGATGTATTGCTTTGTATGTAGGTATGTATTTTTCTTTTCTGATAGTTGATTATTATTACTTCAACTTCACTTTTTGTCTAACCTCAAACAATCACAACAGTAAAAATGAGTGGGTTGTAGCCAACGCCAAACTCCTCACTAACAAGTCATTCTATAAAGTATTCAAATTTTGTATGGAAAATATTCAGCATTTTCATGAAATGAGTTTGTAAAATTATTTTATATTTAAATATTTTATTATGAAAACTTAATAACTCTTCAATGCCATTTTATGAAAGTGATGTGCCTTTTTACCAATTTGAAAAAGAAAATTTCAAATTTTATGTTTGCTGAGCTTGGGGTCACTTTGAAATATTTTAGAGTTAAAAAAAAATAAGAAGCACTATTCAGATATTATTGAAAATCTAATGGGGTCTAAGTGAGTATTAGATATACAAATTAGCAAAATTTGAATAGAATCGAATAAGTACTTTAGTCTATAATCGATAAAGTAAAATGAACACGCCGTACATAGCACACAGCACACACACACACAGATACATTGTGATGAAACTTTCAGAATACAATCTCAACATGATACTAGTTGATAATCTGCAATAAAAAAAATTCCCTTAAAAATTACGAAATCACAACTCCCCACTCCCTTTGGGTTAGTGAGGAGGAAAATATTGTGTGAGAATGAATGAAGTTGAAGTATGTATGGCAACATTAAACACAAATAATTATGACATAGATTTGTATGTAGATTGTTTTGTTAATAAAATAATAACTTAAACAATTTTGTTTTAGAATTCTTAGTTATTATTATTATTGTTGTATTTCCAGGGGTTGTTTCCTGACTTCATCTCTGATAGCCACCATCTCCATCAGTCTGACAATACCAATGTCAATGTTGGCCGACGTGGTACTGAAGCGTATAGCCTACCCGGGCCTCTTCTACGCTGGCACCTTTCCAATGTTCCTGTCTGTCTTCGCCGTGACACTGTTGGCTCACTACGAGAACTGGGACCCAGCCATGGTGTTGCTCAAGAAGGTCTACTCTAACATAAGACACCTGACGGTTGTGCACAATAGGAATATGAGGTAATTCATCACATTATGAGGTATTTTATCACATCCCATCGCAACTTCCAGTTTCATTAACACTTCCCGCTTTCAAAAGAAATCTGATGAATCATTTCCTTACACATAACACTTAAATTTGTCTCCTTATCCTATCCTTGTCCCCCCCCCCTCTCCTGTCCCCTCCGTTTCTTTATTGTTTTTGTTTTATATGTAATTCTATTTTTATCATATGTTGTAGTCATAAAAATGTTTATTTTTTATTTTATTAAAAGGGTACATCGACAGACATCCAGCTTACAATTTTCATAAAAAGAAAATAATATTGGTTATTATTATCAGTGCTGGACGTCCAATTGTGGATGCACACAAAATAACATGAGCTCTTATTCAATCACACATGTAAGTTACACAAGTATGAGGTACATAAATTACATAAAATTTGGTTACAAAAGTTTAGTAAAAAAAGAAGAAAAAAATAAGTTATAGAAGTTACACAACTTAAATAAATAGAAGGAAAAAATAGGTACATAAGAAGTTAAAAAAGTTATATAAGTTAGAGAAGACAATTTCAAACAGATTACAATCAAATAGCGTAGGTATATAAATAGCACTGAGACTTTCTTAAAACAACACGCGCGAGTTAACTTTGTGGTGAAAATAGAAAGACCCTTTAATATGGAGCATCTGTTGGCAATTGGCTCACGACATGTAATATTAGAAATCGCTAAATTCATCTCCACCACCGGTATAAAGATATAGCTGATTGTAGGAAGCCTTTCACTCGACCATTAGAAGGTGACTGACGCATTTAATGTTTTATTGTAAATTCTTTAATTGCTTGTACATATGCTTCCCTTTTGCAATCATTTAATGTAAACCCCTATTTCTCTGAGATCTAATGGAATTCTGTTTTTACTCTTCTTTTCAACAGTAAATATATTATGATCTAAATTGTACAGCACAAATCCGCCTCCATTGGTGGCTGTGCCTTATTAAAAAAAAAAACTTTTTTCTTAAAAGCAGATAGTGAATCCGCAAACACGTAAAGATCAGGACACTCCCTTGTCATATCGTTATACTGTCTACACATTCTTGGTATTATTACAATTTCAAACAGATTACAATCAAATAGCGTAGGTATATAAATAGCACTGAGACCTTCTTAAAACAACACGCGCGAGTTAACTTTTTTCTTAAAAGCAGATAGTGAATCCGCGTCACACGTCAAGATCAGGACACTCCCTTGTCATATCGTTATACTGTCTACACATTCTTGGTATTATTACAATTTCAAACAGATTACAATCAAATAGCGTAGGTATATAAATAGCACTGAGACCTTCTTAAAACAACACGCGCGAGTTAACTTTTTTCTTAAAAGCAGATAGTGAATACGCGTCACACGTCAAGATCAGGACACTCCCTTGTCATATCGTTATACTGTCTACACATTCTTGGTATTATTACAATTTCAAACAGATTACAATCAAATAGCGTAGGTATATAAATAGCACTGAGACCTTCTTAAAACAACACGCGCGAGTTAACTTTTTTCTTAAAAGCAGATAGTGAATCCACAAACACGTCAAGATCAGGACACTCCCTTGTCATATCGTTATATACTGTCTACACATTCTTGGTATGGGACTGTAATACATAAAGCTGGTCCGATGTATATGTTGGTACATGTCATAAATACAATATTTTTCACCAAATGAATATGGTTGGTTGGAAGATATTGCCATTTGGCAATAAGCCCGCCATTGTGCACATGTGCTCAAAAAGATTTAAATAAAAAATAAATAATTTAATATTTGAAATTATTTATATTTTGACCTATTTCTAGAGAAAAAAATTGTCCTTAAAATGTGTCATTTGATTAAATGTAATTAAATTCGACTCTTTTTTTATTTGATTCTACTTGATTTGACTTTACTCGATTCGACTCGACTCAAATCAAATAAAAAATTATTAATGTTCTCCTTAGTTTTACATGATTTTTTTATAATTTAATACTCTTACCATAATTATTTGTTCTAAAAAAAAATATTTTCATATTTATTGTTTAACCAGGTGTATTAATTTTTATATATGTTTTTACATATAAATAAATTAAAAAATAAGATTTGACTCGACTCAACTCAATTTGACTCAACTTAATTCGATTTAACTCAATCTGATTCAACTCGATTTGATTTGATATCATTTTTTTCCTCTGCAAAGACCATTAAACTAACATTTGGTTTGCAACAAATTACTCATTTCTTAAATTTTTTTGGTCTGATTCCCAAACATTTTTTCAGGATACAAGACTTGGACGAGCAGACCGAGGCTCTAATTGGCATCAATTCCAATTCAGAGGACCACGAAGCGTAAAATACACTTCGCCATAGGCAAAAAAAAATCACCAAATAACTTAGGATCCTACCAATGGAGCTGTCCTTATTATAATTAGTTTAACTAATTTTAGTCTAAAGTTAAGACGAGCTTTACTGAGGTGATGATTATATTCATGTGAATGATACAAGGTGCGGTTAAAAAAAATTTCAATCATTAATCCTTTTTTGACATGAGCTTTCAATTTAACAGGCTTGTTACAATTTTACTTTTTACACTTGACATTTTTTTTTTAAATAATGAATATGTCCACAAGTACATATACATCTTCCTACATTCCTTAAATTAAACATATTGTACTTAATTGTAAACCTTAGAACAGATTTTTTATCAGTTATATAATTTTTTTTTCAATTACATTCATTTGTTACCTTTTCTTTAGTAAATCACAATTTATTCAGTAAAAATACATTTCAATATGAATAAATATTTTTGTTAAAATCTTTTCTTCGTGGTTACAAACCTAGGATTGAATTGCACCAAGCACTCCATCTCTCCACATATCTCTGTTGTCCGTCAGCCTCTTCATCTTTTGGTAGCTGCTACAGCGCACATCACTGATCACCTGGTCCATATAACTTTTTCTAGAGCGACCTCTTTAGTTTCTGCCCTCATCACTTTACTTCAGCGATAGACCCGAATGCCAGCAGCACGCTCCAGGTAAAAGTTTTCCTATTATCAAGTTAACAAGGAATCAAGTTCTTCCTATCATCATCATCATCACTGGCACTACAGTCCGCTACGGACCCTGGCCTCCTCCAGAAATTGTCTCCATCCCTCCCTGTCGACCGCCAGTCTTCTCCAATTTATCCGGTCCATTTCTCTTATATCACACAGCACGTCGTCCAGCCATCTCAACCTAGGTATGCCTCTACTTCTTCTGCCTTCGGGACAGGTGTCTAATACCTTTTTAGGAATATGGTCATCATCTATCTGGCAAACATGTCCAAGCCAAAGTAGGCGCTGAATTTTAATAAATTGGACTACATTCGTTTCTTTGTACATTGCCTCTAGCTCATGATAATACCGTATTCTCCAGGCTCCTCCATCGTTAATTGGGCCAAAGATTTTCCTTTATATCTTCCTTTCGAACACCAATAACAATTTTTCGTCCTTTTTAGTCAGTCCCCAACATTCTGCTCCGTATGTCAGGACTGGTCGGAGAAGAGTTTTTCCTAACATTGATATATATCAATGTTAGGAAAAACAGATGGGTCGGTGGCAGAGCGGTTAGCGCGCTGGGCTAGTAATCCAGTGGTCGCGAGTTCGAATCCTGCCTCGACCGATTTCGTTCACCTAAGCACAAGCATTTATTTGCTTATTTTAGGGAACGTAGGAAGATGTATATGAACTTGTTTAACAAGGGCATATTCATTTTTTTATATCTTAAATAAAAAATAAAAAATATCAATTTTTGGAGATTCAAGTATCATACATTTGTGTTGCAGGCAACTCTTGCCTGCTGAAGATAGCCAGATATTCCGCTGCCCAGCTATACAAATTGTGGTGTCACCCAGAACAATATTTGCGGTCACCTCTCCTCTCCCAGCTGTCATGCACTTTGTTTTATCTTTATTCATTTATTTTCATGTTATATTTGCAGTTTAAGGTATTTTCCATCTTTCTCAAGGCCTCATTGAATTCCTGTTCTTCATCTACAAGCAAAGCAATATTGTTGGCATACCTTATCATATAAATCTTTTATCCCTGAACCTTCACACCAGACCAGTCTCTCATTTCCTCTCACGACATTGAACATTCTTTTATAGCTCCTTGACTGACATTTGCTTCAGCGCTGCATCTCATCTCATCTCATCTCATCTGTCTTTATAGCTCAACCCTAGCTTATTGAGCACTTCAAAAAGCTGCTTCCAGTCCACCTTATCAAAGGCCTTTTCCAAGTCTAAAGGCTATGTATATATGTGGCTTTGCTTTTCCTTATTCTCTTTTCAATTATTAGCCTTTGACAAAGGATTGCGTCTCTTGTGCCTGTTCCTCTTCTAAAGCCAAATCGATCCTAGACGGCTCTCGGATTAATTTTTGATTTCTTTATTTTTTAATAGTATTTTTTTAAGAGGTATTTTACCTAGTAACGATAATAAGAGGTATTTCACCTAAAAAAAATTCAAAATCTCTGTCAATTTAAACCTGCTAAATCGAAAGTTATCAATGTCTGTATTTTTTATTTATATGTTATTGGTCATTAAACATAACCTTAGTTATAGTTATTTCACAATTAATTGTATTTTTAAATAACACCTTTATAATACTTCATTCACATTTATTTCATTTCTTTGTACCGAGTGTTTCATATTGTATTAACGGTTATTTTTCACTTATTTTATAAGACTGATTCGACTGTGGAATATAATTTTGTTAATAATAATATGTCACTTTATACACACATTCAAAATATTTGGAAAAAATACTATCTTTTAAATTTTTCTATTACGAGTAGTTGTAACAACTTTTATGCAGTTTCATTATATATACATACTATAGTTCTTATTTATAACTGATGTAAATAACAAAACATATAGTTACCAAGATACTTTTTACAACGCTATGATTGAGGCATTTTTTATTAGTGATTATGTCAAATTTATAATTTTTTTTTTAGATACGACTTGTTAGAATATTTGAGTCAAAGTCTTGACTATTTGAGTCGAAGTCTTGATTATTTGAGTCGAAGTCTTGAATATTTGACCCCCTCGATGCCCTCCTTGTAATCATTTAAGAATATATAGAAAGTTATTAATCATATTTGTACATATTTTTTTTATTATTATTAGTGGCCTATTCGTTATTGATATATTTTTGTCATTTTTTCATCTAGTAGCGTTAACGTGTGACAATAATTTTCTCTGTCCACAATCAATATAATATTGTTATCAAAAAAAAAAACTAGGTATTTTTAAATGAAATTTATTCCATGTGTGTTTTTGTTGTTTTGTGAATTATTAATTTGGTTATATTGGATGAAGATTGTGTTTCTTTGCTATGTTAATTCATCTTATATACCGATACCTCCAACGTAAACTACCGTAAGCCACATTTTTGCGATTTTGAGTTTTTTACATATTTGGGTTCCTTTTGGATCGATCTATCAAAAACACAAACAAAAAAATTCAAAAAGTCCTAAAAATACGTTTCTTACAAACTTAAAATATCGTATCTAAAATTTAGAATGACGTGTAGTACGGTATAAACAAATACTACTGTTTACGCAGAAAAAACGCAGAGAATTCTGTGGCGCTAGTGTAGCATTTTCCCGAAAGTATTGCTCTGTTGAAATGATTTAAATCTCGTAATCAATATGAACGCAATATGTTAAGATTTGTGTTTCCTGTGAACATTTGAAACTTTAAACTGCTCTGCTCTAAATTTGACTTTTTGCACTTACACTAGTTTACGTAGGAGGTATCGATATTATGTGGTTTTGTTATTTAGATATTCCAGGTTTAAACATAGTTTATTTTTCATTGTGTTTTTAGTCTGGATTTGTGACACAATTAATATTACTAGTGATCTCGCAGAGGTCAAAATTCTACCCTAATTCCTTGAACCTAATCTATGACAAAAACATCATGTATCAAGGGGTACAAAGTTTTCTTTTCACATATTGCAAAGTATAATTATTCCATTTATATTGTTTCATGGTAGATATTCAAATATGTATTTTCCTTTAACAAAAATTTGAATCTTTAAAAAAATGTGTTGTATGTACCACATTGATCATGAATGAGAGGGGATGTGTAAGTATGACTACCTTGGTTTTTTCAATATTTTGGTCAACGTAGCTTATACTACGCGGGTGTATTAAAGTTAGGCTTCCTCCTTATTTCATGTTCTAAGGAAAACAATAAAGGGTTTGCTGTGGAATGTATATTTTTTTTTAATTCAATGTATTTATAACACAAATATTTTGCTTTCTGCACAATTCTCCGTATGATCTTGAACTATGCCAAATTTCAAACTCCTCTGTGCGCGCAGTTTGCTTAAAAAGGAGTCAGAAATTTTCGATACACATTTGTCTCCAAAATGTGATAACTTGTTATTCCGTATATTTTGTATCAATATTTGACATAATAAAAATAAAGTACACCACAGACAGTAACAATATTGCAATGTCTTCATTTTCACAACTTTCATTAGATGGCAGTGTGGGTACTTGAGGTTCACATCCACAATAATACAACATTAAAGGTAAATTAACATAGCATTACAAATTTCTATTGTGTAATCAATAATTAATATTTTTATTGCACCTTGTATTACGATCATGGCTAATGTGATTTTATAATATGTATATCCGTACCTATATTATTGTAATTCCATTCATACATACTATTTGGTTACCTGATGTACTAAATTTTGTATCATTAATTATACTGTAATATTTTATTCTTTAGGACTGAAAATGAATGTAATCTAACAATAAATTTATATTATACATACTTCGTTATTTGCAAAAAAAATGTATCTAACAAAAATTATCATCAAAACCACATAAGTAGTATGTAAGTAGATGTGAATCTATTAATTTTAAACTTGCTAAATTGATTCTATTATGCCATTCCTTTAAACAATAATTTACTTATTTATCAATAATCTTAAAACAGTTATGGATATGTCTTTGGTTACATTTTTATTAATTGCTAGTTGTTCTAGGATTTCTACATTGCCCACTTGTAACTGTGTTCACAGTGTTTCATTTTCAAATTTATTCACCTACCTTGTAAGTACATAATAATTTATTATCATGGGTTTTAAAAAAATGATTCATTATACAAAAAAAAAAGTTTTTACATAGCATGCGTTAATCCATCATGTTTTTTCTATTTGTATTGTTCTAATTCAATTTCAACAAATTGAACAAAATGGTGATAGTAATCATCAACAATAAATTGAATACAGAGGCAAATAAATAAAAATAATAGTTGTATACATTCAGGTTTTCAGCTTGTTTAAAAAAAGAAATTAATGCATTTGTCTTCTCATTGTACATTGTACACAATCATGCAATGTCTCATATATGCTAACCAATTGTTCAAGTTCATACACTATCATTGAATTTTTCATATTTTAGAATTTTAATATCGCTTACATTTCGTTTGAGTAAAGTCAAATTGAAATATTTAGATGTTATGTCCTCAAATCGCAGTGCAATTTTGTTAGAATATTATTTTATTGAAAATTATTACCAGATGCAATAAGAAAATAGAGAAATAGGTTATCCTTCATATTTTATTGTTTTCTCGTACAATCTACAATAACCAAATAATATATCGCTCATTTGCGAGAACAACGACATTAGTCATAAATCCAATTATTGAGTTAATGCAGAAATGTTGTGTTTATCAATATTCATGTCGTCTCCAATTCTCAAAACAATATCTCTATAAGTGTGAGAGAAACAGCACATATGTCGTCGTTTCACTGTCATATATTGGCTGTAATATTGATAAATACATACATACATACCATCACAACATGTCCCTCACGGGGTATGCAGAGAGAACCGAACGCCACTTATTTCTATCTTGACATACATTCATGGCCTCTTCAACATTCATGCACCGTCTTATATATGTTCGTCTGTTGTTCACCCTTCTAACATTTAATTTCTAACGATAAATACAACATTTCTGCATTATTAACTCAAAAATCAAATTTTTTGACTTATGTCGTTGTTCTCACAAAAGAGCGATATGTTTAATTATATAAATTGCTGTATGACTCCTAGCTATATAATAAAATGTATTGATCTTCAATGTAAGGCAGCTGGATTATGTAATTTAAATAGTATAAAATAATGTGTATTTCATTTGTTTGGTTATTATATTGAATATCACAAACATAGATGATACATGTTTATTTAGTTTTTAACCTTTTCCGTGCTAAGCGTATGCGAAACAATGTAACACCTCAGTTCGGCGCAATTTTCGGACAAAATTAAAATCGTCATATCTCAATAACTACTCACCTGAGATACTTGAAATCTTCGACGAGAATATTCGTTTTTACCTGTTTTAAATGTTGAGTACATTTTTTGTTTATTTTGTTTTTCTGCATACTATTTAACTGATTTTTTCAACATTCCAGCTCACAAAACCATGACTTATTAGCAAAAAAATATCACATAGGTAAAAAAAGATATAGGAATGTATATAGTGAATAAAAATCAGCTTAAAATTTATGAATTGTTAAGTATTTCTTCGAAAACAAACACAGTTTTCAACAATTGCTTAGTACCTTATACGTTTGTATGAAGTTTATCTGTAAGCGCTATGACCTATGCGCCGCTGCACCGCGACTTTATCAACTTATACAGTAGAAAATAGTCATAAAATCATTGGTTGTTATATATAATACTGAAATAACTCAACAGGCTCTGAGTACTTACTTTTTCGGAACATTTATAAAAGCAAAATTCATTCATAATAGCAAAAAATGTTAAATGTATTTTGTCTATCACCTAGTAAAATTTTCAAAGTCGGTAACACAAAAAATCGAAGTTACTCTAAAAAACTCATGAACTTAAAAGTTATTTTGAAATATGAATCAACGTTTAAGACACAAATAAAAACATATAAATTTACAACAAAATACTTTGCTTTTATAAACTAAATAAAAACCGAACATAATTATTTTTCTAAACCGGCGCACAATCTCTACGAACTCGGATATGGGTTATAAGCAACATTAATATCCATACAAAGCGGTATCTCAGTGCGGGTCTCGATTACGTATCGAGATGAAATAGATAAAAAGTAAACACTCTACTGCCATCTACCGAATTTTTTTTTAATTTTTTTAAAAACGTATTTACTTAGATAAATGATTCGGTTACACGATGTAATTATTATTTTTTTGGATATGTCGATAAATAAGATTTCTACAGCGAGTTAAAGTGGAGCATTGTCCATCACGATTACCTATCGAGATCCGCACTGGTGTAGCGTATGATTCATCACGATAACGTCTCGAGATTAGCACTGAAACGGTTAATAGTTCCATAACTGTCATATATTATTGTCACAATATATTAAATACCTTCATGGTCACAGTGTTACAAAACAACCTAGATAAATTATAAATTAAATGACTCATAAAGGGATGATACGATTATGACTAAACTTTATTATTTTGATATCCATGAACTTTGTTTTATTGAAGTCTGAAAATAATCTTAAGTCATCAATACAAATTATATAAATAATATGATGCTCATTTATACCCCCTATTTTTTTCAAATATTTTTTTTTTTAAAAATGAATATGTCCTTGTAACAAGTACATACACATCCTCATTAATTCCTTGTAAAAAAATACATACGCATCCTCATAAATTCCTTGTAACAAGTACATATACATACTCATAAATTCTTTGTAACAAGTACATATACTCCTTCATAAATTCCCTAAACTAAGCATAAATACTTGTGCTATGGTTGAAATAAATCGTTCGTAGCAGGATTCGAACTCGCGACCGCTGAATTACTAATCTTAATATCTCGCATTTTCTATTCATTAATCAATACAATTTTATGGAATCTCATGATTTAGTTATGATTTTCTACCATTTGTTTCTACACTGAATTCTCATTCGTATGACGTATGGAAAATAGCATTCTATAAAATCATGAACATACCACCCCAACCATAAGGTCAATTGATATTATTTATGAAAACAACATATTTAGAACTTTTTTCTGTTAAACTTCACATTGATATAATTTATGAATTGTACACCAAGTTATTAGAGATTTACAATTCCTTTTTTATCTATCTTATTTATTTGTTATTGAAAAATTTCAGTTTAAAAGCCTCCCTTTATCTATCAAAAATGAGTTTATGTATGTAGATAATAAATTTGTATTAAAAACATGTTTATATTCTTTGCCAATTTCCAGTATGTCACAATATATAAATCTATAAGTTGGACATAATTCACTTAACTTATATACATTATATTTTAAATTGCATGTAATTTAATATAAAAATACTGATGTTTTACAGCACAATTTGAAAATGGTTCAGCCTCTTTAGACAACGTGTCATTTGGCTCAAGAAAAGATATCTCAATGTATGGAAGTGACAGTTGCCAGTCATGTGACAACTGTCTCTTCCATACATTGAGTTATATTTTCTTGTTTCTTGAGCTAAATGACACGTTGTCTAGGGGGGCAGATCCTTTTTAATTTTTGAATCTGTATTATGATTTTTATGTTTTTAAATATAATGTCCACACCACATATGTACTTATTAATATTATTATGAAAATTATTGAATAAGTCAGACTTTATATTGTTTTATATTCTAGTGGAATTGATGTACATAATGTATAAACGTAAGTGTAATAATTGATAGTTGATTCAAATTTTCATGTTTAATTTATATTCCAATAATTGTTTTTTTTGTGTTGATTCTTAAAGACCATACTATTTCAAAGTAATTTTCCTTTGAAACCGTGAAAAAGTCTTGTTTATCAATTTGTTTGTTTAAGATCTGTTGAAATAAAATTTGTTTGTGTTTTTACAAGAAAAAACAATTGAGTTCTAGTCTGTATCTTGGTACTATTTATATACAAAACATACATATATATTTAATATTAATCTGTATCAAAACATAGGCCCAAATTATAGAATAATTCTCAAGACCGTTCTCCAAATGTGTCATCTCAAGACCATCTTGAGATCATGCTCGAAAATCTGTATTAAAAATAAAATACGTACGCCGTCTCATTCGAGAAAGCGTACTCGAAAAAAATGTGGATGCAGCTCTATAAATAAGTACTTTTTATCGTGAATGTCAATAATTTCAGCGTTATTATGTTGGTAGCAATGAGTTGGAATATCTGTTTATAGCTTGGAGGATATTGGTTTATAGATATTTTGACAATTCGTTGTCTTGGTAATCTTCGAAAGTGTAGATAAAATTATGCATCATAATATTGTGATACTTGATTAAATAGTGAAAATGTCGACCATTTTATTCGAAAGAGGATACTTCTTCGTTTATCTATCATATAGTATATTATTGGAATATGTGTACCTACAGTTAATAGATCCAGGAAAAGCAGCCATTTCAAAATATGATACAACATGATGTTTACTGGATGTACCGGAAATTTTATGAAATTTTACTAAATTAATTCACATGATTAGTTTATGAATGATTGTAAATTAATTACTCCCAGAAGGTTTTAAATAAGATTCTCAATCCATTTTAGTACCGCTAACAATGTAAACATCAAAATAGTAATAATGTGAAATTCGTCCGTGTCTATATGCGTCTCTTTTTTGTGTAAAGCGCTGTCTCCTTTTCTCTCGTTGAGACCGTTCTCAAGACAGCAGAATAGCTGTATCGAAGCAATTTCAACTCTTCTATACATTTCGAGACCGGTCTTGAGATCAAGCTCAGTAACTTTTGTTTATTTAATACCATTTTGGTTGAGAACGTGTTCTCAAGACCAGTCTCAAGCTGGAGAACTAATCTATAATTCGGGCTCTAGTGATTTCAAGAATTCTTTGGCGCTATTTAGTGCTTTATTCGCAACATTTTGGGAGAAACTTTGCGAGGAAATCTTAAATTTTTTTAAATTTAAATGACGCAAACGAAAGGTACAGTTAAACATGAAATTTATGCTGTAAAATTAGTCTCAAATTGTTTAGTATAAATAATATTATATATTTATATCTCATTTTTATACTATTGTAAGCATCAGCATATATTGAAATTTGATATGTGTGACAATTATTTTATTGCTAATAATTGATTTTAATTTAAGAAGTCAAAACTTTGTGTCATTTGTAATTTACTCTCTTTTTTATCAATTATACTAAACCCCAAATAAGTGTAGCATCTGTATTATCAAGAAATTTATTTTGCATATAGTTTGAGTTAGATAACTGATAAAATATTAAATTATTTAAGATATTGTGGCATTATAGATATACTACATATGTACAAGTATGTTTCTTTGTAAACCCCATTAGAGTAACAATTGTGTTTCAAAATTAAATAATATTTTACTTTATTCAGATTTGTTCTGTACAAACTGCGTCTATTATGTCCTTTATTCCTATGTACAATCAAACACGGATCCAATTGTCATTGAAAATTTAACTTGTACAGTGCAAAGTATCGTTTTATACTTTTTTTCATTGATAATCAATAAATGAGAGTAAAATATTGCTCCAAACATCAAAAAAAAGTCAGTCAAGTTCAACAGTTTTTAGCTTAAATCGTTCTTCGTTATGTTCAACAAATTAGATAACTTAATTCTGAGGCAGATGTTCTGGATTCAATTCCCGATGTAGACCCATTTTTTCCCTTTGCTTAAACCTGGATTTATAAGAAAATTAACATCATGAATCTCCAAAATCTAACTCATGATTAGATGCGTGTTGAATTAATACTTGACATAGGTCCGAATGCAGAGTCCTACCTAAATACTAAATTCTAAATATTAACCATGTTTTCATTGCACAGTCGCTCACTTAAGTTAGGAGATCACGTGGCTTCCTAACTGGAGGATGCTACGAAGTTTTTGTATGAGAATCGCATTGCAGAGACATATCTAAATACTTAGCGCATGTGCGTCAACGTAAATTAACAATTGTAAACTGTCAAAAAGTAAGGTTGATAGCGAGGAACCTAACGAGTGGTTTAATACTAAAATACAAGATGTTTTCAATGGATGATGATTTTTGCGACTTCGACAAATATATATTTGGTAATTTTGTTAAATCAAATACCAAACAGAGTATTCAGCGATCTATACGAGATGCCGTAAATTCACTGGAATATCAGAAAAATCGTGACATAGAGCTATCAGCGTGAAATTGGTTACATATTGTTGTTGTTATAGCAGAAAAACATTTTAAACGTCAGTCTAAGCCCATAGAAAGCTATCTATCTCTTTTCTTCATACACAATAATGTGAAATTCTGCGCCATCGACCTTGAGTTTGGCGTAGTATTTAGTTAGTGATGTCTCTGCAACACAATTGCTAACTTAAGAATACTAAATACTACAGAGAGGTTAGGAGATAGTATTTAGGTACCTAGGACTGTGCATTCGGGGTCATAGTGCAGTAGTTGCCCGAGATGCAATGTAAAAATAATATAATAATATTCACTGATGACTGAAATTGTTTATCGATGAACTTTGATTGTACATCAGAATATCGGACATCACTGTCTTGTAACTTGGATGCTTTAAAGTGTGCGTGTATAACTTATATCAATAAAATAAAAATTGCTATATTTTGGAAGTGTTAATCATAATTGTCGTTGAAGGACAGCATCCTAGTGTCTAAGATATGTAAAAGCTTATTATTTTTTTATCTTGAATATTCCTGTGCCTGTAAATGAACAAAAAAGAATATATTTTGACTCATAGAATATAATAATTATTTTATTTTTTTGTAATGAAAACATTCACAAATGTATAAGTGATAAATTGTATGATTATTGTAGATATAAATGCACTTTAATGTGCAATATTGTATTATAGGTATTATTTTTATTGAATAGTCATTCTTTAACTATTGTATGTTGCCCTAAATTAGATTTGTGTCATTTGTGTCTGTATATCATTCCTTTTAAAATCTTCTTTTATTCGTACTTTATACATTCCTGTCTAATACTTCCCTTATATTTTATGATTGTTGCCTTAGATTAGCAACAGTCAACCAATTCTCTAATAAATTGTCAGGACAGAATAAAAGATCTCTTTTCTTTTGAAGCAGATTTTAATAAAACCTCCTTTCCATTCAATTCTCTTTGAGGGCAATCAATCAAAACTTGTAGTTCAAAATTCACATTCCTTAGTTTAATTATATTTCTTATATAATTTAAATTAGGTTACTACGTAATATTATTTTTTTATGAAAATACTTTCATAAACACAATGAAAATTAAATTCATAATTTAATATATGAAATGTAAATAAATTTAATAAAGTATGTTTAGGAAGAAAAATATCTAATATATTTATATAAACATTGTGATTCTCATACATACTTATATATACTATTTCGATTCTCATACATACTTATATACTATTATTTATTCGATAAAGATTATATCACAGCTCAACAATGTCAAAATTTTTGGTAGGAAGTAGTATATTTTGCCAAATGAAATATTTGAAAAAAATTATTTGTATATTTTTCATTTTGAATTCTAATTTATATTGAAAATTCTTACTCGCTACAATTTATATAAACCTATTACTACTGGTTTCAATATGGTAAAAATTAAATCATTTTTCTAAAATATGTACTCATACAAATATATGCTAGATACACATCAGTTTTATAAAAAAATAATCAGTTAGTAAAATATATTTAATTTAGTATTTACTCAGTAAATTTTTGGATCATAATTATAAATTATAAGAAAATATCGAATGGTTCCAATCATGAATATTCCAATTTAAATTTCATAGTAAAGCAGGTGTAAATTTACGGTGTAATTTGATTCCCGAAAGGGAAAAAATCCAATGTTTACGTATATGCAATTAAATTTAAATTTACTGTGGTCAAATCCATATTCATTCATGTTAACCTAAATAATACATAATTACATCTTTTTTTATTGAGAGAGCATTTTAAAAACTGATTTTGCTAACAATATTTCTCACTTATTCAATGTTTTATTTAATGTTACGATTTACTTGTAATATTATATTTTTATCCTCAATTAGTTATTTTGTTTGAATTGATTATTTTCTCCTAAATTGTATAATTATATATTATAAAATATTTATATAAAATAAATGACAATATTTATAGAAAAAAGTATATAATATATATTATATAATGGATACATATTATAGTCATATGTTAGTATTATAATTTTAGGGAATCTTAACGAGATTTCAACAAAATATTTCATTTATAAACACATTTTTAATATTGTTGTAATTGTTTTCTGAATATCCACAAATAAAGAGTAACAAATTAACAGTTTTCTTTTTCATACACCATCTTATCCTTTGAAGATAACTCATTTAAATAAAAACACAACTTCCCTGATGACAAAAGTTATATCTAAAGTAATAAAGCAATCAAAATGTTAGTGTATGTGTGTGTGTATGTGTGTGTGTGTGTGTTTGTCTCACGCCTTCTGAAAAACCAAGAGCATCTAAAAATCTAATTTAAGTGCGAACATGTACCAGTATACCTGATGCAGTGTCACGCTAAAAAGAATGCGATAAAAATGCTGAATTTTAAAAATATTTAAATAATTATTTTTTTCATACAAAATTTTCCAAGTCATATCTGTCAAAAAAGTGTACATTTTGCACGCAAATATCTGTTAGTTTAAAAGTTAGAAGTAGGAATTTACACAAAAAAAATATATTTTGAAGTATAACTTAGCGTTTAAGTGAAAAACATGGTGAATATTTGGTATAATTATAATGTTTAACTTATTTTTAAAGTAAGCCTTTTGTACATAAACGCCGCCATTTTAATATCTTTTCATACAATATTTCATTTTCCCACCGAATGAATATGTTCTTGAAAATAATAAACCTTTGAAATAAATGTAATTATGAAATAATAAAATGAAACACAAGACAATACGGCAAGTTTTAAGACATATATTGTAAAAATGTGTTATTTATTAGTAAAGATATAGGCATAATAAAATTGCATAATTTGTAAATAATATTTGATTTTTCTGACAATTTTCATTTTAATGGCATCGAACAAACCAATGTAGGTACCTACATATTCAAAAAATGTATCCGAACCATTCGATATTACTTACATACGTGTTCGAATCGTTTCCATGGCTACAGAAAGAATGTGATATTCAAATAAAATTTGTTAGGAATCGAATTTATTTAGAAAGTTGTTGTAGGTAGGTACCTACCTAATACTATTTACTTACAAATCAACAATAATATACCTATACTGATTTCCTATAGGAAAATTATTTTATTTATTTATTTATCAACCGTTTGTCCGATTATAATGAAACTTTGGTGAATTGTCGAGCGTATGCCCAGGATGGTTTTTGGATTTAAACTTTTTTCTTATTCTTCTTCTTCTTCGTGTATTTGGTCGTTTTACCTATGAAGGGGGAGTATCCTGGGAAAAGAAGGTCCGACTGTCCCTCCATCTCTTCACAGGTCTTCCAGGACGGGTTCTGCATATAAACTTTTTTCTTCTTTTTCTTCAACGTGTACTTGGTCATCTTACCTATGAAGATGAACTATCCTGGGAGATGAAGGTCCAATTTTCCTTCCATCTCTTCACAGGTTTCTGGATTTAAACTTTTTTCTTCTTCTTCTTCATCGTCTATTTGGTCATTTTACCTTTGAAGGTGGACTAACCTGGGAGAAGAATGTCCAATTTTCCTTCCATCTCTTCGCAGGTATCTGGATTTAAACTTATTTCTTCTTCTTCTTCTTCATCGTGTATTTTTGGTCATTTTACCTATGAAGTTGGAGAATCCTGGGAGAAGAAGGTCCAACTGTCCTTCCATCTCTTCGCAGGTATCTGGGTTTAAACTTTTTTCTTCTTCTTCGTGTATTTAGTCATTATACCTATTAAGTAGAGCATCCTGGGAAAAGAAGGTTCTTTCATCTCTTCGCGGTTCTTCCAGGATGGTTTCTGGATTTAAACTTTTCTTAACCGACTGATGGGACGGGATGTAATGAAGGGAAGGGAGGCACTAAAGGGCCTGAAGGGACGGGAGGTATAAAACTGCCTGAAGGGACGGAAGGTACTGAAGGGCCTGATGGGAAGGGACGTAATGAGGAATTAAAGGGACGGGAGGTACTGAAGGGCCTGAAGCGGCGGGTCCTGGAGTCTAATTCTTTTTCTTCTTAATTTTATGTAGACCTTTAGGGCAGTTTTTATACAAACTATTTCCTATTGTCTAATTCATCTTCTTCTTCTTTTATGTATACATTTGGGTCATTTTTTTATAAAAATTATTTCCTTTAGTCTAATTATTATTCTTCTTCATTTAAGTACGTAGACTTTTGGGAGAGTTTTAATACAAACTATTTCCAATAGTCTTATTCATTTTCTTTTATGTAGACCTTTTGGTCAGTATTTATACAAACTATTTCCAATAGTCTAAATATTCTTCTTCTTCTTTTTTGTAGACCTTTGGGTGAGCTTTTATACAATCTATTTCCAATAGTCTAATTCTTCAATTAGGTGTATGTATTTTTACTTATTTTATGTAGACCATTGGAATAGTTTTTTATACAAACTATTTCTTATAGTCTTATACTTATTTTTCTCTTTTTTATTTAGTCATTTGGGTTAGTTTTAAGTCTAATAGTCTATTGTGCAGAAATATTATTAACGATATGCACACTTGATGAAAATACATATGAAATGATTGGGATATGGGATGTGACGATATAACCTGCACTAGAATCTTTTCAATACTTTTGTTTAATTAAATTTAAACCATTTATATCATCCTATTTTGAATAATTTTCAACACCTTATATTTAAAGAATGGGGGTTGTGGCCATTACTGAACTCTTCACAACATTTATATTCAAATTAAAAACTATTTACTATAGTTTAAGTCTTCTTCTTCTTCGTTAATGAAGACTTTCAGTCAAATTGAGCAAAAATATAATGCACACTTGATGAAAAAATATAAAAACGAATGGGATGTGACCAATACTAGATCTTTTCAGTACCTACGTTTGTTTAATCAAATTTTAACCACATCCCAACATCCAAAATTACTAAATTTTCAATAGGTACACATTACAATTTGTTTTCGATGATAATATTTAAAAATGGGGGTTGTGGCCAAACCAATCTCTTTACAACGTTGATAAACAGTCATATTTAAAACCATTACGCATAGTCCATGCGAGCAGAAATTGTATAAATATTATACTTCATTCACACTTTATAGCAATATATAAAAAAGAATGGGTTGTGGCCATCACTTGAACATTTTACAATACTTAAACTCAATCAAATTTCAAACCACTTTTCATAGTCTGATATTGCAAAATAATTGGGTGACAATATTATAAAAACGATTGCTTTTTCTTTCACAATTTTACATTCTTGGCCAACGGCGGGACATAAAAGCTAGTAAATAATAATAAACAAGATGATTGTTTTTTTCAAGACCGCATTGCTATGTTTAATAGTAAATATCAGTGATGAATTCATGAAGGTATAGATGAATTATTAGAATTATCATTAAATAATTACAATACAACTCATCAATTGATTCGTAGAAGTGACAAGATGAATATTTATTACTCTGTTTTTATGTCAAGTATTTGTAAAGATACAATAGAATAGTTAATATTTCTGTGAAAATAAATTGCTAAATATTTATAAATTAACTTAAGAATTTTATAAATTCCTTTACCTAATTATTTCAAAGGTTTAATTAATTTCTTTATAATGATCATGAAGTGATATATCTTAAAAAACCGTAAATGACCAATAAACCTGAAAAGGAAATTGTATAAAGTGTGTGTGGCCTAGAAGCTAACTCTTTCTAAACTAAATGCCGAGAAAATGCGAGTCACTCAAAGTGCTGGGTCTGGCACTAAGGGATAATAAAATAAGAAATAAATCGGTGAGAGAAAGATCAAAAGTAACTGATATAATCCACCGTGTGGTAACTGAAATGGAAATGGGCAAGACACGTAGCTCGGATGATAAGTGGACAAAGAGAATGCTGATTTGGAGACCTCGCATGACAAAGAGAGGTATGGGCGACTGCAGCTGAGGTGGAGGGATGATATACAACAATATCATCAGATGGGTCGATGGCAGAGCAGTTAGCGCGCTGGGCTAGTAATCCAGTGGTCGCGAGTTCGAATCCTGCCTCGACAGATTTCGTTCACCTATAGCACAAGCATTTATTCTAATTTTAGGGAACGTAAGAAGATGTATAATATATGTACTTGTTTAACAAGGACATATTCATTTTTTTATAAAAAAAAATATGCTGGTGCGTCCTGGACGTAGACTACACAGGGCAGGATACCGTGGAGTCAAATGGAGAAGGCCTTCGTTCAGGAGTAGATGAAAATAGGCTGAAGAAAAAGAAGATTTTATAAGAATTTCAAATAAATTATACTATTCATTATTATTTGAGACGTCCGTTAGGTATATTGTGTTGATTCCCAATGGAGGAGATATTAACTACAAAAATTACTGACCCCATTCTTATTGTTGCCTTTTTAGGTGAGATGAGTCTAGTGTGTGTATTCGAATACAGGTACAGGTCAGCTTAGGCCTGTTTATTGTAACCGATTGCGGTGGTAAGTTGACAGTCATCTTTACTCGTCGCCATTCATTATGAAACTTTTTTTTTTTTTTTTGGCGTTCCACCCGATCTCAAGTCCCTAGTAAGACAAACATTGTAGTAGGTGACAAACATTGAAAACACACCCACTACAATGTTTGTCCCGATATCGAGTGATATAGCCACTAATCCCTATAAAGACAAACATTGTGATAGGTGACAAACATTGAAAACACACACATCGCAATGTTTGTCCCAATATCGAGTGATATAGCCACTAATCCCTAGTAAGGCAAACATTGTAGTAGGTGACAAACATTGAAAACACACCCACTACAATGTTTGTCCCGATATCGAGTGATATAGCCACTAATCCCTAGTAAGACAAACATTGTAGTAGGTGACAAACATTGAAAACACACCCATCGCAATGTTTGTCCCGATATCGAGTGATATAGCCACTAATCCCTAGTAAGGCAAACATTGTAGTAGGTGACAAACATTGAAAACACACCCATCGCAATGTTTGTCCCGATATCGAGTGATATAGCCACTAATCCCTAGTAAGGCAAACATTGTAGTAGGTGACAAACATTGAAAACACACCCATCGCAATGTTTGTCCCGATATCGAGTGATATAGCCACTAATCCCTAGTAAGACAAACATTGTAGTAGGTGACAAACATTGAAAACACACCCATCGCAATATTTGTCCCGATATCGAGTGATATAGCCACTAATCCCTAGTAAGGCAAACATTGTAGTAGGTGACAAACATTGAAAACACACCCATCGCAATGTTTGTCCCGATATCGAGTGATATAGCCACTAATCCCTAGTAAGGCAAACATTGTAGTAGGTGACAAACATTGAAAACACACCCATCGCAATGTTTGTCCCGATATCGAGTGATATAGCCACTAATCCCTAGTAAGACAAACATTGTAGTAGGTGACAAACATTGAAAACACACCCATCGCAATATTTGTCCCGATATCGAGTGATAAAGCCACTAATCCCTATAAAGACAAACATTGTGGTAGGTGACAAACATTGAAAACACACCCACCGCAATGCTTGTCCCATTCTTGGGAATATAACATATCTATAAAACTAAACAAAAAAAGAACGTAAAAGGTGAAATAATAAAACAGGCAAACAATCAGGGGGGCAAGTTTGGTTCGACCGGCGTAATCAAAACCCCAGTGATTACCCATATCATGGATATAATTATCGTAATCTAAAGATATTGTAGAACTCCATATAATAATTATATCCATGATATGGGTAAACAAGGAGGGTTTTCATTTCGACGGTCAACCAGACTTGCCCCCCAGGTCGACACAATTCGAAAAAATACAGTTTTATGAAACTTCCGACACGGTATAAAATTGAATATAAATTACTCCTTGGAATGCAATATGTCTTACACCAATGTTATATAATGAAATACAATTTATGTACGTATCTTGGAAGTGCAAGTTTTAAACATTTAATTTAATTTGAAAAAAAAAGAAAAAAAAAAACAAAAAATTATGGATATATCAAAACATTTCTAATAAATGTCATTTTATTTATATTAACCATTTTTATGACAATATTTTCATACTTTTCTTTGTCTGTGTAACTTTTAAAGGAGCGCCTTTCCACGGGTTAAATAATAAAAAAAACACTTGGTTTACGATTCTACTTTGACACGGTTCAAAAAATGTTTTTTAAGTTAATAATCGAAATCTACGTAATAAAAAATAATTTTGTTATTAGATGATACTTTTTGGCATTATTTTAGACAAGTTTATATATAGGTATACAAACAAGCTTTTAATAATAATAATAATAATAATAAGGACAATTTATAAAGCGCCGTTTAGTGACAACCGTGGTCACCTCAAGGGCGCTTTCAGGTTGCAAAAAATAATTTAAAATTAGTCCTATAGCTAACACATTGAAAATGGTGAAACAAAACTTAAAAAAATACAATCAGTTAAAATTAAGTTAAAATTAGTCCTATAGCTAACACATTGAAAATGGTGAAATATAAAACTTAAAAAAATACCTAGAAATCACAAATTAATCTTGTTACATAATCCAGATGAAATTAATTATAAAAAATAGTCGATTCAAAGTAAACTGGCATAATATTTAGTACACATAATATTATTGAACGGATGAAGGACAATCTGGATACGACTTGCGGAAAAGATGAGTTTTTAATTTCTTCTTGAATTCATTGATATTTTCGGCACATCTTATATCCATTGGAAGATTGTTCCATGACTTTGGCCCAGAAACGCCAAAAGATCGATATAGGTATTTTGGCTTATTTGTGAGATTGGTTTCTACTAGTTTTTACTAGTTTTTACTAGTTTTTAAGTATATAAATATGGAATTTTATATACTTAAAAACTAGTATATAAATATGGAATTTTGAAATTATGAAAATGTAGAAAAATATGCATAATCACGTAGGTATCTATTGTAGAAGTAATCACCATTAAATTCATTGTTGAAATTGGACAAGCATTATGTAATATCAATGTGATTAATTACTAAAGCTGACTTCACACGAGATAAAATTTAATTGACAAGATGTCTTGAAAACTCCTCTCGTGATTTTGTGATAAACATATTATTATTTTAAGGCACAAAATTGGCATTTATATTTTACGTTAAAGATAGTGGCTAATTGAATAATTTACGACGTCTTGGTCTTGAACATAGATTAAATTATTGCGGTTGGGTTGATGACATTATATAACACCATGTTAATTCAATAATAAACAGAGTAGGTATTCAAAAATATTTTATTCCATATTTTTTAACCGCGATTGCATAGGTTTGGTTGATGTAGATATTTTCGGAGATAGCTTGCCGGTCTTCAAAAGAAAATTATGGATCTTTCATATATCGATAGTTTTCCCTCTTATTATTACTTTTTTACTGTCATTAGTAGGTACATCGAAGCTTTGATTGATAAATTTATTCTTTGTGTAAGCAATTTTATTTTAATTCCTCTTTTATCCATGTTAGTTAGTCTCATTTTAAAGTTTTTTTTTCATATGGTTTAAATTTTGTTATAATATTTTCAGCATTATTATTGTTAATTTTATTTTGTACTGTTTGTAAGGTGTCTAATTATAATTCTCTATTCTTTTTGTCTATTTTTATATAAATCAACGTTTTTATCTGAATTTATATTTTTATCTTTGTAATTTATTATTAGTATTGTAACAAGTAAATGGCTTATGCCATATTATATTGTGTAAATATATAAATAATATTTTTTTTTAAAATCATTGAAATATATCCTCGTGTCAGGCCAGCTTTAGAATAGCTATTGAAAATCAAGATAAAGATATTAATATCAATATTATCTACTTTAACATTTATACTTTAATGTGTGAAATCAGCGTGAAGGACAAAAAGTTCATGAGGTATCATAAAAATAAAGTTTTTTAATAGTCTAATAAAAATTGAAGTCGTAATTCAATGCCAGCTTAATCAAGTGAGTTCACTTAATATCCATTAATGATTTTATAAACATGGCAATGCTAGGAATCTGTAGGAAAATTCTTGTTGAAACTTGATAACAGAATAAAAAACTAAATAATTATACTATAGATTATTTAATTGTCTGGGTGCAAATCCCCGTATCTCAATTTTAAGAACGAATTTAAATGTAACATTTCCGAAATCCTCTTACGTAAGTTACATAGTCTTCAAATAGTTAATTTTAAGTGCGAATTTCAAAGTATTCCATTGCTCTGTCAGCTATTAATGGCATGTATTTTGAGGTTAGATTTCTTCTCTTTGTCATGTCAACAAGTCGATTTTGTATAAACACCGAGCGATCTTCGGTGGTTAGTACTAATTAATCGTAATTATACTATCGTTTATCAAATACTAAAAACATACATATAGATTCCGTCAAACTTCTTGAGCCTTTTCGCCGTGGAGGGGGGCGGTTTGCACATATACCAACCAAACAAAAATACACCATTATGCGATCTACATACTCATGTGACTGGCTCACAGATAATATGGAAGTAAACTTTCAGTATACTTCAGATGTGTCACTCAATACATAGAAGCTGTAACCGGATAATCATAAGGTTTCTCACATCTCCGCTATAGGGGCAATGAATACGCGACCGGTCCACGGCAAATTTAAATTTCCATTTTAAAATGTTTCCAGCTTTGAGGAATGGATTCAAGGATAACTTAAATAAAAAATAACCATTTTTCAATCATTATTTATTAAAAAAAACACATATGATGGATTTTATTTGCAATATTTCAAAAATCATGCCAAATAATTCATAAAATACATTGTTCTAAATAAAATGTGCATTGTAGATTATTAGGTTTTTTAAATTTATTTTCCACAAAGAAAGATTTATTACTGATTTTCGGAAAACTATATAACTTCACTTCGCCGTATTTCACTTGACAATTTATTCAAAACTCAACAAAACTTGTCAGCCATCTTGCGAAGATAATCGGAAAACACAAAAAGCTGGCAATAGATTAACACCATCACATGGCGTGATAGTGTGTATGTAGATGAACACCGAAAACAACAAGAATTTTACAAAATCACACGTGTTATATTTATTATCTTGTTTACTTCAAGATTTTAAAGGATCAAAATGTTTCGCGTCACAACAAACAACAAAACACAACTGAAGTATGCTGAAGGTCTGAAAATTTTACAATGCATTTTCAAAAATACCAACATAAAAAATAAATAAATAGCGCCACCTTTGGAGATGTAAGCGTAAAGTAAAACCAGTGCTACCAATAGAGTGCCACCGGCGTGGACTGGCTCAATTTGTTTTCCGATACTATACATTGTGTCAACGAGCGCAAACCACTGTCGAAACAACCCATAGATGTGACTTATCTTATGCCAGTTCACTCTACTACCATATAATCTGTGGTCCACTCACGAATGTTGCGAAACCATGAAATATATTCTGCGTCCTTCTATTTTTCAAACAACAGAAGCAGCCAACACTTTTCGCTTCGCAGAATGTGACTCAAATATCAGATTGATGCCGCCAAACTTTTTGAGCCTTTTCGTCGAGGAGGGGGGCGATTTACGCATATACCATCCAAGCAAAAAGACACGCCGAATGCTGGGTAAAAGAGATTTATTTATTTATTTTTATATATTTCTATCCAAAAACGTAGATCAGATAATAAGATACAAAATAATTGAAGGTAATATAAGCTTATTCATACATAGTAAACATACAAAATAAATATAAGTTATTTCATTTCATACATTTTTCAGATGAAAACATACTTCTGATAGATACTTGAAAGGAAAGTCCTCAGAAAGATATTTGGTCCTGTCAACGAAAATGGAGTGTGGAGGAGACGATTCAACCACGAATTAGAGGCACTGTATGGTGAACCTAACATTGTACAGTTCATTAAAATTAGAAGACTGCAATGGTTGGGCCATGTCCACAGGATGAGTGACAAGGTTTTAAGCACCACATCAGACGGAAGAAGAAGCAGAAGCAGACCAAAAATGAGATGGCTGGACGATGTGGAGGCTGATGTACGAGCGCTGGGCCTAACCAACTGGAAAAGAGTCACAGAGTCCAGGGAGCAATGGCGACGGATTCTGAAGGAGGCCAAGGCCCACAACGAGCTGTAGGGCCAATGATGATGATGATCCAAGCAAAAAGACATAAATTATTGATCTGCACACTCACATAACTGGCTCAAGTTATTTTCCGATAGCGACATCTTCCATCGCTGTACTGTGTTGACTACATACATAGGTCACACTATAATTTTACTTTCCTAAGTATCTCTACATTCGATATTTTGCCTACCAAGGAAGCTTTGAAGCTTTGGAGGTCAGCTTTACTCATGGCCAAATCGCACACAATATAGTGGAAGTGTTTTTTAGTATAATTTTCAGCAACGCTACAACAGAATCACGCCAATCATTGTTTTCCGAGTTGTAAACAAGTTATATAGATGTCGCCTCGCTGACATTCAGTCAACCTTCGTTAAAGTGTATTTTGCAAATTTATATGAATGTACCTATGTTTTGTAAATAACATAATATCGACATAAATTAACATAAGTTAACTACATAAATTGGTGGTCATTTTGCATAGATTTTATTACGAGATCTTCTTGATTAAAATAAGGCCATGTCTATGATAATAAAATATTAAATTTCCGTTGTAAATTATGTAATGAAGAGCTCAGGTTTTCAGTGTTTATGTAATATAACTTTACATATATTATTTGAATTCGTATAAAAAATCTTTGAAGTGATCATGATTCGTAAATTCTAATATGTTAAATTAGTTTTGAATTAATATTTTTAGATTTCATTATCGCGTATGTGTGGACATTTATACCAGGAGTGGGCAGACAGCAATAAAATTGGACTACAAGCGATCGACTCGCAAGTTGACTTTAACTCCTCACTAACCCAAGGGGATATAGTGGGGAATTATGATTTCGCAATTTTTAAGGCTATTTTTTATTGCAGATTATTAACTAGTATCATGCTCAGATTGTATTCTAAAAGTTTCATCCCAATGCATCTGTGTGTGCTATATGCTGTGTGCTATGTACGGCGTGTTTATTTTACTTTCTCTATTATAGACTAAAGTACTCATTTGATTCATTTTAAATTTTGCAAATTTATATATCTAATACTCGCTTAGACTCCATTAGATATTGAATGATATCTGAATAGTGCTTCTTATTTTTTTAACTATCAAATATTTCAATTGACCCCAAGCTCCGGAAATTTTCAAATTGGTAAAAAGGCACACCACTTTTTATAAAATGGCGTTGAAGAACTATCAAGTTTTCATAATAAAATATTTAAATAAAAAATAATTTAACAAACTCATTTCATGAAAATGCTAAATATTATCCATACAAAATTTGAATACTTTATAGAATTACTTATTTGTGAGGAGTTTAGCGTTGGCCATAGCCCACTCGTTTTGTGATACATGGAGATCAATGCACTTTTCATGAAAATATTTTTTCTTCCTACAAAAGATATCAATGTACGAATAACTAAGCGTATCTAAGAGGTGTGGTTGCTAAATTCAAAATTTATTTCAATAGCAGCGCAAAAAATTTATTCATTTATAGAAAAATATCCACGTAGTATGAAGAATGGAGTAGGTTTTTTTTTTGCAAAGAGTAGTGTATGATACCTGAAAACCACATTTCAAAGCCACATGCGCTTGATAATTGAAATTTATGACACGTTAAGAATAAAATTAGTTGTAAAATAAATTTTACATACTAGAAAAGTTAAGTTGTATACTGAAACATGACAATCTAGGTCAGGGGTGGCGAACCTAGGGCACGCGTGCCCGAGGTGGCACGATTGATAATTTGGATGGCACGCGAAGGATTTCTAAGATATTTTTTTTTTAATTTTTCAAATGTTTCCCAAGATAAACGACAATCGTTTATTATTTTACCGTGGCAACTTCTAACAATTTTTATATTGGCAAAATGAATTTCATAAAATGTAATACAAGGAATAGAATGACTGATGAATCCAGTTGGTCGTGTGTATTACTAAAAGTGACGAAATATGAACCAGATATTAAGAAATTGTCATCGAATGTACAACAGCAAAAATCTCATTGATAAATAACTAATGTGTACTTTTAGCGATTACGATTTTATTTTTAAGAAAATCTATTGTAATTTTTAAGCTTGTTAATAAAATTCAGAAAAAAAACTCATTTTTTATTTCTTCTATTTTGTTTATTTTTTTACTGCTTAGGCACGCCAGACAATCGAGAAATAATATTTGAGGATTTTTGACACGCGGACCCAAAAAGGTTCGCCACCCCTGATCTAGGTTAACAATATAAATTAGCATCATTTATAGATGTTAATAATTTCATTTTAAAGTAGCATTATTTTGTCCTTAGATAATACTTAGGTATCTTATTTCCATAATCCTGTGAAATTGAGTTAGTCATTAGCAAGTTAGTTAATAATGAATTATAATAATTATTTATTATTTTTACGTTTTGATTAAGCAAACATTAAAGCGTTAAACTAATATGGTGTTTACGTAATTAAATTTGTAAGCATGTGCTTAACGACCTACCTGTTTTTAGAAACTGGAATAGAAACACTGTAATTTTATCTATACCCGTTACATTAATGAAACTGTAAACACGTGCTGACACAACTGGAATAAATAAGACCCGTTGAAGTAATTATGGAAAAATAATATATAATATTGTATCAACTTTTTTACCATTGTGTCGTCATAATTTTCAACGTATCTCTAATTTGACTCAATATAATGTACTCACGTATAGGAAATTAAAAATAATACTTTTTTATTATTATCAGGGCCAAATATAAAATAATTACATAAGCCATAATTACATAGCAATATTAAGGGGGGGGGACTGCCGCCAACGTACCTATTTTTTCAATTTGAATTTGCGTCATTACTACAAAACGAATCATTATGAAAAAAATAACCTAGTTAGTTAGGATATTAATAAATAAAAATATACCTTAATTTTTTAATTATGTTCTGTATATATTCTTGTAGGAAAATAATAAGCATACCCCAATTTTTGACATTTATCTTAAATTTCTAAAAAACTATAAGGTATAAAGCATTATATTTTTTTATAAATTAAAGAAGATCAAAATATCTGGAAAAATACGATGTAACGTTGCATTAATGCATCAGGTTAAGTTAATAAACCAAAAAAACTTATATTTCGCAATGGCGCTGAATGGAAAATAAATGTTTTTTAGGTTTATTTTCTAAACCTGAAGCATTAATGCAACGTCACATCGTATTTTTCTAGATATTTTTGTCTTCTTTAATTAAAAAAAAATATGTTGAACTACGCCTTATATTTTATTAAAAATATAAGATAAACGTTGAAAATCGGGGTATGCCATTATTTTTTCTACAAGAATCAATACAGAACATTATCAAAAAGTAAAGATATATTTTTCCTTATGAATACTCAAACTATCTAAATTATTTTTTTCAAAACGATTTGATAATAAATAATGATGGTATATCAAATTGAAAAATAGGTACGTTGGCAGCATTCCCCCCTTTAATGCAAAATAGAATACAAATATAATATATGTCAATATAAGTAGGTACTTGGATATATTGTCTCACTACGCAAAAGCCTGTTCCGAGGCAATACCTATTCAAAATGAGTAAGTAGCTGTGCAAGCATTTAATCAGTCAAAATTTAGTCCGTGCGTATTGTATGTACATATGTTGGTTGATATTAGGACATGAGTGAGATCCGTCATTACAAAACATGAGTAAGATCTCTCTCACACTCTTCTCTGCCCCTGTCCATTAACCACTTTGTTACTAATTTATTTAATGAATAATAAGTTTTACCCTCTAAATTACACAAAAAACAATTTTTAAACAATTTTTATTTTTTTTATTATTTCTCAACAAGTATCATATGGAGTGTGAATACCTAGTATGAGCTCCGATGATTAGTTTATTATAGTTACTTCCATAGTATTATGTCTTATGGCATACTATTGTGGGGGAAGGCTGCCGATGTGGAATCAATATTTGTACTCCAAAAGAGAGCTATACGTTCAATATACAGACTTGGTTCTAGGAACTCACTGAGGGAGCTCTTCAAGGAGATCAAGATTCTTACAGTCACTAGTCAATATGTTTATGAATATATAATTTATGTAAGAAAAAACTATAATTTGTTTATCAGAGTTGAAGAACTCCATAATATACTGACTAGGAATAGAAAAAAAATATATACCTAAATATAGATTATCTAAGGTAAACAATTCTTTTTTGGGTCAATGTATTAGAATTTACAATAAGATTCCACAGAATATAACAAACCTAAATGACAGAAAGTTAAAATCTCATATTAAAGACACACTTATCAGAAAGGCATATTATTAGGTCCTTACATATGAAATTGGCGTTTTGTATGGTAGGAACATAAAGTCGATTTTTTTTTAATATAATATATTTATTTAATCAAAGTATGTACCATTGCTATATATGCACTTTTGCCATCTCATGGGTAGTTCATCGATCCCTTTACTTAAAAAACCATTCGGACGGGAATCAATAAAATCTTTGAAGGCGGTTTGGACTGCCCCTTCGGAGTTGAATTTTTTCCCTTGCAAGAAGTTATCCAAATTTCGAAAAAAATGGTAATCTGTTGGGGCAAGGTCCGGAGAGTACGGTGGATGTCTTAGACATTCCTATTCAAGCTCCTCTAATTTGGTAGCCGTCTGTTGTGCAGTGTGTGGTCTAGCGTTATCATGAAGCAGCAGTGGCCTAGAACGATTAACCAGCCTCGGTTGTTTAGCAGCTAGCTTTTCCATCATGGTTTGCAGTTGCTGACAATAGACATCTGCCGTAATCGTCTGGCCAGATTTAAGAAAGCTGTAGTGAACGACACCAGCACTAGTCCACCAAACGCTCACAAGTATTTTTTTGGGAGTCAATTTTCGCTTGGGGGCCTTGGGGCATGGTTTGGCTGGTTCGGCAGGGTTCAGCCATTGCGATGAGCGCTTCCGATTATCGTACAGAATCCACTTTTCATCACAGGTAATGATTTTATTTAAAATCCCTTCATTATTGTGCCGGTTGAGTAATGCAACGCAGCAGTCAACGCGCGTTTGTTGATTTGCTTCACTCAATTCGTGAGGTACCCACCTTTGAAGCTTTTTCTCCTTCCCAATTTGCTTTAAGTGGATTAAAACAGTTATATCACTAACACCGCAGTCTGCAGCTAACTCGGACGTGGTTTGCGATGGATCCGCTTCCACAATAGCCTTCAATTCTTCATTATCAACTTTGGTCTCCGGCCGTCCACGGGACTTGTTTTGCAGGTCGAAATTTCCAGAACGAAAACGTTGGAACCAAAAACGCACTGTGTTTTTTTTTGCGGCACCGTCGCCATACACATCATTAATCCTTCGAGCCGTTTCTGCAGCACTGGTGCCACGGTGGAACTCGTACTCGTAAATAACGCGATATTTCAATTTTTCCATTTTGTAAACTGAGTGACGCAAAGTAAAAAAAAACAATTGAGGAAGAAACAAATGAATTATAATTTTCGAAACAAAAATACATGAGTAAATAGCTGTATAAATTTGAATTTGGAATTCCTAACCAAAGAGAAGATATTTGAGATCAAAGTTGCCAATACGCCAAAACGCCAATTTCATATGTAAGGACCTAATATTATAGACTGGATCAGTACATGAATGACAAAGATGCGTGGTGTTAATCACGGTCTGCTTGTGTTTGTTGTTTAATCTTGTATCAATTTATATGTTTGTAATTGTCAGAAAGGCATATTGTAGACTGGATCAGTACATGAATGACAAAGATGCGTGGTGTTAATCACGGTCTGCTTGTGTTTGTTGTTTAATCTTGTATCAATTTATATGTTTGTAATTGTCAGAAAGGCATATTGTAGACTGGATCAGTACATGAATGACAAAGATGCGTGGTGTTAATCACGGTCTGCTTGTGTTTGTTGTTTAATCTTGTATCAATTTATATGTTTGTAATTGTCAGAAAGGCATATTGTAGACTGGATCAGTACATGAATGACAAAGATGCGTGGTGTTAATCACGGTCTGCTTGTGTTTGTTGTTTAATCTTGTATCAATTTATTTGTTTGTAATTGTTTTTTTTTTATTTATATACTTTCTGACTTTCAACATGTGTGAAAACTGCATTAACGTTGAAAAAAAAATGATTTGATTTGATTTGATTTGATGTTTAAACGATTTACACTTAATATTTCATATGTTCATACAGGTCATAATATATATTTAATTGACTTTCTATTACTATATGAGTTAAGTAAAATGAACCAATCATAAAGACACATCATAAAACCTATTACGAGATCATTTTGCACGTTTGCACCACATGATAATTTTGCCTTCTCATTACATTTCCATTATTATTTTTGTAAATATTTTTTGTACATATAATGGAGTGTATTAAGCAAATTAAATCGTTGTTCTGTAAAAAGAGAAATTTATTATTAAAATAATTATAAAATACAATAAAAGTAATAATGACATAAACATAAATAAATAATAATGATAACAAATATAATTTTACCTGTAAAAAGAGAAACGACATTAAATGCTTTTAGTTCCTCCTTTTTAGAATCTTAACTGTCACTTTAAAACAAATATAAAACTAAAACTTTAATATAGAACCAATTCAAATAAAAATGAAATAAGTACTTCTAGGTGACATATATGTAAGTACTTGTTTTACATCTTCCCCCCCCAAAAAAAATTATATAAAACAATACTACTTAATTAATATAATTTTTATACAAAACAATACTTAATAGGCCCAATTCAGATTCGACTAAAAATTTATTCGGGACGTATAAAAACTAATTTTAGTCGGCAAATCTGAATCGGACATATTGTAGTACAATTTTTCATTGGCTAATACAATTTTTTTTTCTATATATTTAATCAATAATTGGAACAAGTTTTGTGATATGAAAAAGGTTTGATTCTGATTTCTTGTGACCTGTATCTATTCTGTATATTGAGTTTGAAATTTTTTCTAAAATTTTATATGGTCCAATTTTTAATTCATCCAATTTTTTTCTGTTTAATCGATTTCCGTTTTCAACAAATACAGAGTCTCCGATTTTTAATTCGCATTTTGTCCTGTTTTTGTCGAAATGTTGTTTATTATAATTGTGTGATTTTATCGTATTTTTTAAGGCAAGTTATCGATCTTGGGATAAATCATTAAGTGTTTTTTCCTGTTTTAATTCATCTGGCAAAATAGTAATATTTTTTCCTTCTAATAAATATTTAGGAGCAAATCCAGTTACTGTGTGTTCTGTTGTATTATATCTTAGGATACATTCATGTGCTATTGTCGTCCAGGCCAATTTTCCTTTCCTTTCATTTACCTTACATCTTATTTTATTAACGATTGTTTGGTTAAGCCTTTCATTCAGGCCATTTGAAAAAGGTGCATTAACTGCGGTGAAGACAATGGGTATATTCTCATTACTTAAAAAGTTTTTAAAATCTTTTGAATTTATTCCCGGATATTGATCCGATAGAATCATACCAATTTTATTTCCTTGCATCGCTTTTCGAACAAGGTTTATAAAGTCACTCGAACTTTGACTTTTTGAAGTCAAAATATAGGCATACCTCGTGAAATGATCTACAAGAAGATGTAAGTATGTCTTTGTAGAACGTGAGCCACCAAATCCACCAATTGTATCTATAGACATTATCTCAAATGGGTAAGTTGCAGGACCTAAATGAGACATAAGTCCAAATTTATATTTTCCTCGAGATTTGTTTTTTATGCATATTTCACATTTTTCGCAGATTTTTTTAATATTATCGGTTAAATTTTTTGCTGTGTAGAATGGTATAATTTTATTTTGCATTTGTTTTGTTCCTATATGACAGTAAAGATAATGTATATTTTCTATAATTTTTTTACTAAATTCCTCTGATAGTATTATTTTTTCTTTTTTTCCAATTTTTTTGTAGTATATTTCATCTTTCAATTTTAATTTATTTTTATTATTTTTCAAATCTTCATTATTTTTCTGATCATTTTGTATATCCCCTAGTTTTATTAAGTTTACGATTCTTAAATTTTCTTCCTGATTTTCATGTGGTTCTAACACCGGATTTCTGCTTAAACAGTCTGCTTCTAAATTGTATTTTCCTGGAGCGTATATTACTTCAAAGTTAAATTGAGATAGATAATAAGTTAATTCTCCTAGTTCTTCATCTGTTCTGGCTTTTATATTCATTCTTTCTAGTGGTTTATGGTCTGAGTATACCGTGAATTTTTTTCCTATGAGCCAATGTTGCCAGTATTTTACTGTCTCCTTTATTGCTAAGCATTCCAAATATATTGCCTTTTTCTTTTTTTGAGTTTCATTTAATTTTCTCGAAAAGTATGCACATGGTTTTTCTTCTCCATTTTTTTGTGGTTGTTTCAAGACAGCTCCTATGCCCTGTATACTCGCATGTGTGTAAATATTTATTGGCAAATCTGGATTATATATTGTTAAAATAGGTGTTGAACAAAGTAATGTTTTAATTGTTTCAAATGATTCTTGACATTTTTCTGACCAAATAAATTTTTGTCCTTTTCTCAACAAATTATGTAAAGGGTCTAAAATAATTGATATTTTTGGCACATATTTAGCATAAAAATTTATTTTTCCTAAAAATTGGCGCACATTTTTTTGTGTTCTCGGAAGAGGAAATTTTTTTATAGCAATTAAATTATCTTTTAATGGACTTATTGTGTTATTCTTGATTATATGGCCTAAATACTTCACCGAATTTTGTGCAAAGTTGCACTTGGAAAATTTCAATCTAAAACCTTCTTTCAAAATTGTTTTTAATAATAATGATAAGTGATTAATGTGTTCTTCAAATGTTTTTGAAAAAATCAATATATCATCTATATTCACTGTGAAATCTGATAGTTTATGTTTCCTTATAATGCTACTTAAAATTCTTTGGAAAATTGCTGGTGAAGTTTTTAAACCAAATGGTAAACAGGTCCACTGAAAATGACCTTCTTGTGTAACAAATGCTGTTTTTTTTTATCTTCAATTTTCAAAGGAATAGACCAGAATGCCGAGTTTATGTCCAATGTTGAAAAAAATTTACATTCTCTCGTTTTAACCATTAAATCTTCGATCAATGGGAAAGGTTGTGACTGAGGAATTATAATTTTATTTAAATCACGAAAATCTATACACAATCTTGATCTTTTTCCGTCTTCTTTTTTATATGCCAAAGTCACCGGTGCCGCGAAAGGACTATATGACTCTTCTATTAATTTGTTTTTTAACAAATTGGATACCTGTTGTTCTATTTCTTTTTTATCTTCAATAGTGCATCTATACGGTCTTTTACTACAATATTTATCTATTAATAAATCAATATGTGCTTCATATCCTTTTACCATACCTATATCATATTTATCTTTAGCAAAGAGTGATCTATAATTATATATCAATTCATCTATTTTAGACTGTTGCTGGAGGTCTAGATGATTTATTGAAATTTCAAAATTGTCTACTTCTATATGTTCATTAAAGTTTATTTTATATTCATCATTACTTTCATCCTTTTTCTTTTTTATTATATCCAAATATTTATTATTATTAATATATGAATATTTTTTTTCTTCCATTTCATTACCTGAGAACCCAGGAATTATTTTTTTATTATTTTCATTATCTACTTTGTCATTCTCGTTTTCTTTTATAAGGCTTATGTATTTTTTTTGAGTAATTTCTAATTTTTCATTTTGCATTAACTTGAAATTTTCTATGCAATCTAATCCAATCAAGAAATCATAATCGAAATTGTCTTTATCCATAACAAAAACATTTATGTTTTTCTCAATATCAAAAATCTTAATCTTTAAGGTTACAATACCCATAGTTTTTTTCACACCATTAATCGTTTTTAAATTAATATTTTTCTTATTATTATTTATTTGATTATGTTTCAAGCACAATAATCTCGAATTGATTAAAGATACATTTGATCCTGAGTCATAAATTCCCCAGATTCTTAAAGTATCATTTATTAACAATTTAGTTTTGATTAATGGTGTAATTATAAGTTTTTTGGATCAATTTCATTTAATTCTGTTTCTAATTCAGAGTTATTAACATTTCTTATATTATATTCTCTTTTATTTTCATCATTATTTTTGTTTTGGAACCAACATGATGATTCGGGATGATAACGAATTCCCTTATTTTGTCTTTCACAAATCCTGCATGGTTTGTCTCTGATATAATTTTTTTTTATTATATTTTGAATACTAGTCTTTTTTTCTGAATGATTTTTATTTGCTAAATTTTCTAAACCTCTAATGTTATTAAATAAATCACTAGTTTCCTTCATGTTGTTTCTATCAATTTTATCAGATATAATATTTGGTAGTCCCGTAGCAATCAGATCAATAAGAGTGCATTTATCTATCGATTTATTTATTTCCAATAAAAGTCTTTCTTTTTTTAAAGCATATTCTAATAATGAGCCTTGTATATATTTGAATGACATTGCATACCTGATTGGTGTCCAACCTTTGTCTGCATAAGTTTTACAAAAGTTATCTTTCCATGTTGACCATTCTGAGTTTACAGTATATTTTATAAGCATTGACCTGTACCAGTCAAGACATGACTCATCCAGAAATAACCTAAGTGTTTCAATTTTCTTAATATCTTCTTCAATTCCCAAACGAGTACATTCACTTTCAAAAATAGTTATCCATTGTGATACGTTAGAAGTTTTTGTCGTAAAATTTTCTATAACAAAATTAACTGCTAATTTTTTTATATTATTAGGTTTACAAATATCTTTTTTAGCTATAAAATTTTCATTAATTTTTGTCTCCTGTATTTTATTTTGTGTTATTTTCTCCAAATATATATTATCAAACTGTAAGTTACCATCTTCATCTATGTATGTTTTTTGTAACTCATCTATTAACGTTATCCAAACTCTTCGTACTTTATACCTTTTTGTTATACTTCTTTTTACTTTAATAAAGGCACTTGTTTTTATTATTTCTTTGTGATTGCTCACTGGTTGTAGATCTTCTGGTATGGCATAAACCTTGTTATCAGTTGTGGTGATTGAGATTATATTATAAACATTTGTTTTTCCATCAATTCCAGGTAATATTTTAAATTCAAAATGAAGTTTCACCATTTTATGTATATTGATTTTGTCGTTAAACAATAATGTCGTTTTATAATGGAGTGTATTAAGCAAATTAAATCGTTGTTCTGTAAAAAGAGAAATTTATTATTAAAATAATTATAAAATACAATAAAAGTAATAATAACATAAACATAAATAAATAATAATGATAACAAATATAATTTTACCTGTAAAAAGAGAAACGACATTAAATGCTTTTAGTTCCTCCTTTTTAGAATCTTAACTGTCACTTTAAAACAAATATAAAACTAAAACTTTAATATAGAACCAATTCAAATAAAAATGAAATAAGTACTTCTAGGTGACATCTATGTAAGTACTTGTTTTACATACATATCCACCAACGTGTCAACGTTACTATTTGTTACATATTTTTAGAATCTCTGTTTTAAAAGGCATTTTAGCTATATCATCTCCAAGGTCGACAGCATGAACTTGTTAATACAAATTTTCAATAAAAGATACATTTTAATCAGAAATGTGTGTTTCCGGATATTGTATTTGTAGTGGTGCGTGTCTGAATAGTTTTTTTAATCATAATTTATTGAAACGAACCAATAACTTGGAGTAATAAACCATTTTCAACCTCAAATAATTACCACGTCAAACTGAATCGATCCAAGGTCATCGGGTACATCTTTAATATACATAATATTTTAGCAAGTCTTAATAGAGTCTTATATTCATGCGTGTGATTTATTATAATATCTCTGTATCTTAAATATAATTTTGTTTCTTATTTTTAATTGTGTTTTCAGCCTGGATCTGTGAGACGATTAATATCGTAATTATCCAGAATGTAGCAACTTGTTATTGGGTACGTGTTAAACAATATTTGAAATAGTACCTGTTAGTTGCCAGACAAATGATAGATGGACCCCCAAAATTCTGAATTGGAGACCCTATCATAATAGAAGGGGTGTAGGGAGACCACAGAGGAGATGGACTGATGACATTGTCGAACTGGTGGGACATGGGTGGAAACAGAGCGCCCAGGACAGGGAGAAGTGGAAAACTCAGGAAGAGGCCTTTATTCAGCAGTGGAGTGAAAGGGGCTGAAAGAAGAAGAAGAAGTTGCCAGACAAGTAATATAAAATAAAGTAAATAAATAAAGCATTTCTTGATTTCCCGTCGTATAGTGAGGCAATGATTTTCCATTGCATTGATTCACTCGAAAACAGACGTACTGTATCTGATATGATGTTTCTCTACAATATTATAAATAATAAAATTGATTCTCCTGCTCACTTAAATTATATATCTTTCAACATCCCTACCCATAGAACTAGACACACTCCTCTTTTCCGCCTAACCACTCAACACACCAACTATGCTCAACATGTAACAATGTACAGAATCTGCAATACACACAATAGGCATTTCCAAGAGATCGACATATTCTTACTTAGCACCCCCACATTTAAAAAATATATCAAACTTAAAATTTCATCCTCATAATCAAATTTAACACTTAATATACTGACACATTTATATATGCAATTTCACACATCATTCACACAATATTTCACCATAATATGTAACCATTCCTAATGTATCTTAATATACTACAATAACTTCAGCGACAACCTGTAATTGGCTTTATTATTAATCAAATCATCTTTATTTTATATAATTTATTATATGCTGTATTTTGTCCTCTAAATAAAATAAAATAAAATATAAAACCTTCGTCTGCATCATTCTAATATAAAACTCTGTATTACATATCTGTTAAATAAATAGTAGGTTATTTAAAACAATATAATCTATGACAATTCACTTATTTTAACCAAGAATGAGTTATTTGATACGACCGGTTTCTAAGCGAAGTTACTGGTTTCGAAGCGACCGGTTCTTCCTTGATTGCCATTCGTTCTACGTCCAAAGATAAAAAAATATTGCAACTGACAATGTAAAATGTCGTTAGTCGTTTTTTTTTAATATGTCGTTTTTTACCGGAAAAATCTACGTTAATCGAAACATTAAAAAACAAGTTTTGTAGAATTGATTAAACGTGCGTCGAAATCTTTTATATCAAAAGACAGTACATGAATAATTTGAGTCCTAATACGACTTCATCAAAATCACTTTCCCTTTTTAAGAAAAGACTAAAGCAGGGATATCTCTCCGAAAATAACTGATCCCTCTCCTTTTCTTTCCTTCTCTTTGCTACGCAATATTTACTAGACAAGGAATGTTTATCCCTAAACACCTGATCTCGATTTCCTCTTCTTGTTCTTTCCCAATTTTTTTTTTTGATTTTTTTTTTATTTATCTTGGTGTTATGAATATTTTCTTTGTTCTTTTTCACCTTTCATTTTTTGTTGATGTACATATATAATTGTCACTCTGTAATCTGGTTGGTTGGAAGAAATTGCCTAATGGCAATAAGCCCGCCAGTGTGCATTATATTTGTTTATACAAGGTGGGCCAATGAAGTCATCCGATGTTGTTTGGAGAGCCAAACTACATCGGATGACTTTTTTTGGCCCACCTTGTATTATGTACAAAAAGTTAAATAAATAAATAGATGGGTCGATGGCAGAGCGGTTAGCGCGCTGGGCTAGTCTTCCAGTGGTCGCGAGTTCGAATCCTGCCTCGACCGATTTCGTTCACCTTTAGCATAAGCATTTATTTGCTTATTTTAGGGAACGCAGGAAGATGTATATGTACTTGTTTAACAAGGACATATTCATTTTTATTAAAAAATGAATACATAAATCGAAAAAACTTTTTATGCGTACCTAATGGTTTAAAAGTAGCCGAAAAAACACAAAATGGGGTAAAAATAGGTTTTTATGGGTACAAATATTTGTAATTCGCATAATTGAATGTAATGAAGTGATGGAATGATGCCAGCCAGGGAGCACCCATATTTTTTGTATTATTATATTTTTGTTTATTATTGTTTTGTATGTAAAATGAAATTGTGCTGGACAGAAGAATTCATAGCTTAAGGACGGATGAGCTGACCCCAGAGAGTTGGAATATAGCCAGGTAGCCAGTGTGAAGAAGACTAAAATATATTTATAAATTGAAATGACTAAAAATATAGCAAAAATATATTTTTGTATTATAGTTTCTAGAACTTTTAAGATACAATAATGCATCTAAAAAAATATCTATTTCTTTAGCGTAACACAATTTTGAACGATAATCCTTTTGTCACAGAACGATGATATTTAAAATGTAGGTATTAGAGTGGATTAAATCGATTATTCATAACAAAATAAACGAATAATATTGGACGTAGCAGGTGTAATAGAATTATTAATAAAATAATGCCTATATCCAACAACACAAAGAAGCAGTGTTCTTTGAACCAAAAACAATTTACTGCACTTAAGTGTTAAGGTAACCAGGGGGTCAAGTCTGGTAAACCGGCGGAATCAAAACCATCCATGTTTACCCATATCACATATGAAAAAAAAATTAAATTCATTCATTCATTCATACCATCACGGCATATCCTACAATTTGGGGTAACCAGCGAAAGGTGTGCGGGTGTGCATTGCCTTATAAAAAGGAGCACAACATATCTGTGTATACCCACACATCAGTATCGTCTCACCTAAAAAGGTACTATATTCAGAATGGGTGATGAACCTCATTGCTGAACTATGTGAGATGTTATTGTTGCCTGTTGCATTTTCGACCCGGCACCCGGCTCTTAAAAAAATAAAATAAATAAATAATTATCTTATGGAGTTCTATAAAATCTTAAGATATTATAAAACTATTATAGAAAAAAATAAGTTTATAAATAATTTCTCACCTGCTGAGAATCAAACTCAAACGCTAGCACAGAAGTCAAATGACTTAACCACTATACAACAGCGACGGCCGACTCCGTTGGATAAAAATACCATGATTTTTTTTTTATTTATACAAATAATAGGTTCATTATGCTGTGACGGGTACCGGCGTAGAATAGTGGTTCCACTCTTTTCTATTTTCATCGTTTTCGAGTGTCCGGTATGAATCGAGTAATCGAAAATAAAAGAGGCTAAATAACATTTCGCCTTTTTAGGTGAGATGTGACTGCTTCCTTTCATAAGGTTATGCACACCTTCAAACCTGTAGCTGGTTACCCCACGTTGTAGAATATGCCGTGATGTTTGTATGTTTATATGATAAGGTATTATAATATATCTTTTTTCTACACTAAATTAATTATTTTAAAAAGTGTGACAAATAGGTATTACGATGTTTAGATATACTAAATAATGGACTCCACCTTAAGACTCCACACAGCGAAATCATGGTATATTATTTAATTTTATTTTAATATAATATCACTTCTCGGTCAAATAACAGGTATAACGTCATATTAATATAACACGTACCCAATAACAAGTTGCCACATTCTGGAGACTTACGATATTAATCGTCTCACAGATCCAGGCTGAAAACACAATTAAAAACTGTGTCTCCACCGGGTAACGAACCCGGAACATTTGTATCAGCAGTCAGATACCCAACCAACTGAGCTACTAAGGCCGACATCATCATCATCATCAACTCCACATCCCAAGGTGGGACCTGGCTTCCAAAAGAAGTCTTCGCCATTCTGATCATTCAGCGGCTCCTTATCTCCAATTGACCACGCCCAAAGAGTCCAGGTCCCCCTGGACGCAGTCCATACATTTCAACTTGGGTCTCCCCCTACGTCTTACACCCTCTGGTCTATGGTGAAGGACTCTTCTGGCGGGCAGTTGCTCACTCATCCTCTCCACATGTCCAAGCCATCTGAGTCTCCCAATCCTTAAAAAATATCCTAAAGGCCGACAATTTAATCTAAATTTGTTATACCTGGTATAAATAGTCATCATCTATTCATCTATATAGGTCGTGGCAGGATTCGATCTCGCGACCACTGGATTAATAACCCAGCGTGCTAAACGCTCTGCCACCACCCATCGTTCGTTTGATTTATTTGATTATTTGTTTTTTTTTTTAAATTTACATATATATTTATTTATTTATAAATATCCAAGATTTATTTTTATATGCTATTTAGATAAAGGTTTCCATAGATTTAGACATAGGTTTATTTATTATTCATTACATTACCAATCATGCCACATAACATAATCAACACTATAGTTTCCCCCATATTATGCATTATTGCATTTGAGTTATTTAAATTTATATATTTATTTAATTATAAATATCCAAGATTTATTTTTATATGCTATTTAGATAAAGGTTTCCATAGATTTAGACATAGGTTTATTTATTATTCATTACATTACCAATCATGCCACATAACATAATCAACACTATAGTTACATACATACATACCATCACGCCATGTCCCTCACGGGGTAGGCAGAGAGAACCGAACGCCACATTTTTCTATCTTGACACACATTCATCGCCTCATCAACATTCATACATCGTCTTATACATGTTCGTCTGTTGTTCATGCTTCTTACATTTCCATCTTTCAAAATATCGTTTACATGGTCGTGCCATCCTTTTCTTGGGCGCCCGCGACCTCTTATTCCGTTCCTGTCAGCTTTGTATATTTTCTTCGTCAGGCGTTCTTCGTTCATTCTTCCCAAGTGGCCAAACCATCTCAATGTGTTAACTTTCATTCTGTTAATTACATCTTTCTTTATCTTACATTCTTTCCTTGTATCTTCATTCCGAACTCTATCATACATCGTTCTGTTACAAATTCTTCTAAGCGATCTCATTTCAACTGCATTTATTCTGCTTTCGTGCGACTTCTGCCATGTCCAGGTCTCACTTGCATACGTCAGGGTTGGCACTACGATTGCGTTATGAATGGCAACTTTAGCGTCTCTTGATATGTTGCGATCATTCATAACTGGTCTAAGTGCTCCATTCACTCTGTTTCCTGCCATAACTCTTCTTTCAATATCCTTATCAGGCCGTCCATTCCGTTGGAACATACTACCCAGATAGACATACTCGTCGACTTGTTCAAGCCATTCATTCTCTACTTTTATTTGACACACTGTTCTGCTTTCACTCTTTTCAAAGACCATTACCTTTGATTTTCTGGCATTCATTTTAAGTCCGTTTTCTATGCATCCTTCATATACCATACTTACAAGATACTGTAACTCTTCCATACTTTCTGCTAACAATACTTTGTCGTCTGCATACATCAGATCACGTACTGTTACAGTACTCAGTTTCAGACCCTTACTTTCATACTTAAGGGCTCTTATGCAGAAATCAATGTAGAGATTAAAGAGCCAAGGGGACAACACGCACCCCTGTCTAACGCCATTATTTATAGAGAACCAAGTTGTTGTTGTGTCGTTAACACGAACACATGCTTTGCTGTTCTCATATAATGAAGCGATTGCACGTATCAGCTTACTCTTCACTCCGTACATCGATAGTATATTCCATAGTTTTTCTCTTACTACTTTATCATAGGCCTTTTCAAGGTCTATAAAGGCGCAGAAAAGTTTTTGGTTTTTACCCAAAACCTTTTCTGTGACCATACGTAAAGAAAAAATTTGGTCTATACATCCTCTGCCGCCAACAAAAGCCCCTTGAGCATCCCAAATCTTGCTCTCTGTAACCTTTCGTACTCTTTGATCCAGGATCCTTGCATACATCTTACCAACTGAGCTTAGCAAACTTATGGCTCTATAGTTTTTGCAGTCGAGCTTCGATCCTTTACCTTTATACAAAGGTACCACGACTGCATTTCTCCAGTCTGAGGGAGTGTGTCCTTCTTCCCAACATTTGTTGAAAAGAGAGAGACACCACTCCAACGTCTGTTCGCCGCCATATTTTATAAGTTCAGCTGATACACTGTCATACCCGGCAGCTTTCCCCGCTTTCGCGTGTTTTACTGCTTCAAACACTTCTTGCGTTATTTCATCCTTATCATCTTCACTTACTTGCCATGTTCTCTATATTTTCCCTATATACACTATAGTTTCCCCCATATTATGCATTATTGCATTTGAGTTATTTAAATTTATATATTTATTTAATTATAAATATCCAAGATTTATTTTTATATGCTATTTAGATAAAGGTTTCCATAGATTTAGACATGGGCTTATTTATTATTCATTACATTACCAATCATGCCACATAACATAATCAACACTATAGTTTCCCCCATATTATGCATTATTGCATTTGAGTTATTTAAATTTATATATTTATTTATTTATAAATATCCAAGATTTATTTTTATATGCTATTTAGATAAAGGTTTCTATAGATATAGACATATAGGTTTATTTGTTATTTAACTAGTTGCATGTAACACATGAGATCCAACTTTCGATAGCGATAGTATGTACATATAGTTGAAGAATAAGTACCAAACTATAAACCTATAAATCCAAATTAATTGATTGAATATTTTAGTATATTTTGTTTTCTATACAACACATGTACATAGGTATGTATGTCAAGATACGACAGTATGGAGGTCAGTCCTCTTTTCCTACCCGGAATATGAAAACAGCATGATGGTTCTGTATGTATGTTTGGAGATTTTAGTATTAAACTAAACATATTTGTGTATAGGCGACTGCCATACAAATTGTATGAAGCAATGTCTTCACTAAATTCAATTTTTATAAAAATTATCAAAAAAAAATTGAGATGTACTTCTACAATAATGATAATTTTTATAGAAAATTCAATTATCTAGTTGGGGTGTTTCGGCTTTTATCGATTTTTAAAAAATGGAAATAAAGGCAGTTAATATCATAAATTTAATTATAAAAAAAATATTTTTCCTAATAAAAAATTTTTGAGGAACCCTGGAATTTTTTTGAAAAAAGTCAATTTTAGATTTTATATTTGTCTATGTTTGTACCAATTTTCAGCGTTCCTGCTTTTATGGTTTCTGAGATATATGGAAAAATAGAGTAAAAATTCAATTAAATTTAAAGATATAACTTTGTATTAACCACGTTTTTTGGTTGAAACGATGCGACCGGTTTCGGAACTAACCGTTCCCTCATCAGGCTAACTTTCAACTGAAACAGAATGTGACGACGTGCTTACAAGAAATCTATGGGGGCGGAGGTAGAGGTAGGGTGGGGGTACTTAGGGTTGGGTCTTGTGCAGGGTGGGTCCGATTGGCTGAAGGATTAGAAGTAAAAGGAAACATATTTAATAATGGACTGAAAGATAAATTTAACTGATTGTTTATTATGTTCTGTTTTGAATTAATACACTTTTTAATTTCTAGCGAATCTAAATTATCAAGACGGAGACCTACTTTGTTGACGTGTAAAATTTTTGTTGCTGCTCTTAAATTTTATAAACTCGTTTCACCCTAAGATTCAGTTCACATTGGAAATAGAAAAGGAAAAAACACTTAATTTTTTAGATTTAAAATTGACAATAGTAAATAATAAAATTGAATTTGATATATATCGTAAACCGACCTATACAGATACAACTATCCACAATACATCCAACCATCCAGCATCCCATAAACATTCCGCTTATCATTCCATGGTCCATAGATTACTAAATATACCACTATCATCAAATAATTTTAATAAAGAACTAAATACAATAAAACAGATTGCATACAATAATGGTTATAACAGTAAATTGATAGACTCTATTTTAAATAAAAAAAATAAAAAATATTAACGTCAATAGATACCTACATAGTTATAATACAAATATCAAAAAAGATGAATATAGATGGAGACGCATATTGTTTGTTAATAATTTATCCCAATTAGTCTCAAATTTCTTTCCAAAAGACATAAGACCGGCATTTTACACTGACAATAATATTGGAAAAAGTTTAACGAATTCCAAAGATAAAGATAATAAAATGGAAAACTCCGGCGTATACCAACTGACATGTGGAGACTGCTCTGCAGTCTACATAGGAAAAACAGGACGGAAATTTGAGACTATAGTAAAAGAACATATTAGATGTATAAACAATGATAATTTTTCAGAATTCGCAGAACACTTAGTACTTAATGATCATCAATTTAATATGCAATCGGGAACAAAAATTTTACACGTCAACAAAGTAGGTCTCCGTCTTGATAATTTAGAGTCGCTAGAAATTAAAAAGTGTATTAATTCAAAACAGAACATAATAAACAATCAGTTAAATTTATCTTTCAGTCCATTATTAAATATGTTTCCTTTTACTTCTAATCCTTCAGCCAATCGGACCCACCCTGCACAAGACCCAACCCTAAGTACCCCCACCCTACCTCTACCTCCGCCCCCATAGATTTCTTGTAAGCACGTCGTCACATTCTGTTTCAGTTGAAAGTTAGCCTGATGAGGGAACGGTTAGTTCCGAAACCGGTCGCATCGTTTCAACCAAAAAACGTGGTTAATACAAAGTTATATCTTTAAATTTAATTTGTTAAATATGAACCACAAAGTTAACATTCAAACATTTGAAAATATTAAAAATTCAATAGTTGATAACCCCTGTCTGAAACTAAAATTCAAAATTCTAAGTATAAATGTTTTGTAGGCCAATAATTGTTTATATATTTTGAAATTTTGGGCTCTGTAAACACACACACACACACACACACACAAAATGTTCTACTCCGAATTCTGAGTAAATCCGTATATGGAACATATATGCTGCGAAGCCTATGAGTTGGTGTTTTTTGACTTCAAAGTTGGAAAAGCCGTGAAAAAAGTAGACCCTGCATACAATTCTCGCGTATCTAGGATTTTAGCTGCCTCTTCCTTCAAGAAAATTTCATTCTCTTGAATGAATCGACAGTTGGATTACCAATCATGCCACATAACATAATCAACACTATAGTTTCCCCCATATTATGCATTATTGCATTTGAGTTATTTAAATTTTTAAATACAGCGGGCTTAATATCTTAATATATTTTCAGTCAAAAATTTGTTAGGAGTATAGCGTTGGACCTCGTTTGTTTGTTCTCCTCAGAAAGGTCGTTTTAAGGTGCATGAACGGATATTATAATGAACAATAAAAATATTTCGGCATCGTTTAAACAACGCGATAGTCTTTTGTATAAAAAACACAATATTTTTTTGTATAGGCAATGTCAATGCCATCTTAATGGGACTATTTAAATATATTCTTTTTTTAAATATTTTTCTACCATAGAGTAAGAAATATAATATAATTGGTCTTAGTTTTATTATTTTTTTTAATAATGCATGGAACTAGTTATTATTTTACTCTAAAAATATAAATATGTATGTATTATAACATTTATGATTCAACTTCCATTACCATTGAAATATAAAAATAGTTATTTTCATATATCGATTTCATCGTTGTACATTTTAAGAATATTTTAATTAATTTGTACAAATCACTCCAAAGCCAACACACTGTCACATTCTGTATTAATTGTTATTTAGCCTGAAGAGGGAACCGTTAGTTCCCTCTTCACACCGGTTGCACAGTTTCAACAAATAATGTTTTTTATAAATTTTTCATTTCTTCATTCCTTATATTTAATTTAAAACTTTACTTCTTAATCTTTTGTAATCTTTTCTTTTTTAAAAACTAATTGAATGTAACATTTAACATCTGTGTACTTATATATTGTATGTCCTCTATGTGTAAATCATTTGTATATCATATTGTATTGTATAAAAGTAACAGCCCCAGAACAGGTTTAGGCTAGTGGGGCGCTACTTACTAAATATGTACAAATGTTTGTGTATTAACAATAAATAAATAAATAATAAAATATAGTTAAAATAATAATTGTTAATCAAAATTTAATAATCTTTATTGAACCTGCTGTTTACGGTCAAAATTCTCACACTTTAGGGCCTAGTTTAAACCGGATATTAAAGACTATGTAAGTAGGTACCTAATCTATTTTATGTTACATCGGCCTTGATAATAATATGTTCTCATTAATTAGTGACTTATTAGGACTGTGGGATCGAAGATTTTTCTACTTATCTAATATATAAAATTCACGCGTCACGATGTTCGTACACGCTAATCTACGAAACCGACCAAGTGATTTCAATGAATTTTTCAAAATTTGTATGGTTGGTTCCGGATTGAAAGAAAGGATAGTTTTGGAACCGATAGGTGGCACTTGAATCGAGATATAAAAAAATATTTTTTTAATTCTTTCAGATTTTTCGTTCAAAAATACATATAGCCCAAAAAATTGACTCTTCTACACCTACACAAGATTTTTTTTTATAGGAAAAAGGGGTCGTAATTATTTTTTAAATTGTTTAATATTTTAATAGATGGCAGTATGACCAGATGAATTATGGTATGGCAGTATGAATTGACATCTGAATTACGCATCTAAAAAACACACCACACTCAAATGTACGAAAAAAAAACACGACAAAATACCTAAAATAAGAACATAAAATAAGGTCTAAATAAGGTCTACAATAAGGTCTACAATACCTAAAATAAGATCTACATAGAAGACGGTCTGTGGCAGAACAACGTTTGCTCGGGTTCAGTTGTTTGAATATAAATTAAACATTTTCGGTTCGATTATTTCACGGCCATTAGCAGATGTTACCACGGTGGTTTTCTTGGCAAAACAATTACTCCATAACGATAAAATATAGGTATCTACTTCTTTTATTGTCTTCTCTTTATGTAAGTATACAGTATACAGTCCCTTCAACATTAATAATTGTTCGTATTATTCATCTTAATTGAAAGATAAGAGATAACCTACCAGAACTGACTGTTTTTTTACACTGACAGTTCTATGACAGGTAATTCATAATATGGATAATGTTTATCGTATTATTAATAAAGGTCTTTGGCAGGAGTTTTCCAAAAAAAATCAAAATGTCTGTTATAGGTACTTCGATACTCCCACCATCACCCGCTCTGCATATATGGGGACTGTAAACGGCCCCTTCACAGAAAGCTAAGTGAGCGACAATAAAAAAATGCATAAAAGCTGTTATCTCAGAAAGCCGCCAGTACTCAGGATTTATATTATACAATCGTTGATATCCTTACATTGAAAACAAAATTAACCATTATTATACTATAATGTAAGTCTGGAAAAAAAATTAAAAAATAAATAATTTACAGCATTCTTGTGTGGGGACATACATTTAAAACATATCTTATGCAAATAGAAAAATTACAAAAACGTTTAATTAGATGTATGTTACCCAAAAATAGAGCTATTTGTTTGAAAAGGGAGGGAAAGAGCATTTTCGCAGAAACCAAAAAAATGACAGCTACACAAATTTATAAATACAGATTTATTCTACAAAATTACTTTAAAAATGAACACAAAACACCTGTAACAAATAAGTATAAGACCAGACAAGTAACTTCCGGTAAATATAATATACCTAGAGTAAATAACTATTACGGTGAAAGAACACTGCAGTATTCAATACCAACAATTTTTAACAGCTTGCCCTCAGACTTAATTGGATTAAATTCATTTTATAAAATCAAAAGATCCTGTAAAAAAATCATTTTTAACGAATAATGGTCTCTTCCTTCCTTTTATTTTTATTATTTTATTACTTTTCCTTTTGATTTTGTTCTTACTCTATTGTATTTTTTGGGTTTTCTTCCATATGTTTTTTTTTGTTGTTGTTTTTATTCTAGTGTTGTTTTGGATCTATCAAAACATTTTTATACTGTCAAACCCATTTCATTTCTTTTTGCCATTGTTGGTTAGTTTAAGTTAGCACATATATTGTATGATATAGAAACCCACTGATAACCATATATGGTTAGTGGGATATTTTATAAATGAAATTATGTTGAAATGTAAATAAATAAAAAAAAAAAAAAAAACTTGATCTTTATTCTACTTTTATTCGAAAAAAAAACACTTTTAGAATAACGAGGCGAAGAAGGAGACTATGAATTATATATATCATATTTTTAGGTTTTTCTTTTATAGTTTTTTTCTTGTGTTGTTTTTGATTACTATCTCTTAAAACATTTTTATATTGTGAGGTCAAATTCTAAATTTCTTCATTGTAAGTTAAAGTTAGTTATTGTATGATATAGAAACCCACTGATAACCATATATGGTTAGTGATATCTTGTATGAATTAAATTATGTTGAAATAAATAATATAATATAAAAAAATCGACGTTCAGTGTCGTATTACGGTAGTTATTTAAGAATAATATAAGAAAAATTTGAGGTCTAGTAAGCAGTATTCTCGCAGTACGGGAACTTACCTTTTTCTTACATTTTTCTCAAATAACTCTTGTAATACGACCCTCAGTATTTTTGGTATATATTATGTTCAGCGATAACTTTATACTATTTTGTCCGAATTCGATGATTCATTTTTCATTAAAAAGTGATTACTTGAGTGATTTCATCTGAACTAGAAGACAAGAGGTTTGACGATGGGAATCATGATAAATCATGAAACTCATCAATTTGCGAAGGATTTGCGTACTATTGTATAGGCGAATTGTATTTATAATATTTTTTTATTTAATGTTGTATAATATGATTTTTCCATATTTTTCAATGTGTTTGAGAGAAATAAAGAATTCATTTATTTATTATTATTATTAAAATATTACTACATATATGATGGATGGGTCGATGGCAGAGCGGTTAGCGCGCTGGGCTATTATAGTAATCCAGTAATCGCGAGTTCGAATCCTGCCTCGACCGATTTCGTTCACCTATAGCACAAGCATTTATTTGCTTATTTTAGGGAACGTAGGAAGATGTATATGTACTTGTTTAACAAGGACATATTCATTTATTTAAAAAAAATAGATATACATACCATCAAACCATGTCCCTCGTGGGGTAGGCAGAGAGAGATGAACGCCTCGTTTTTCTATCATGACAAACATATATTTTTTTAATGCGGCGCTGGCTGATTTACTAATGATATTAATAACAATTAAGCACTACAAATAATAACTAATTATTATTCTTACTATTACACACTTCCTCAAAAGAATTAGCAGATCAATGCGTAAATTGTAAATTATTTAAAAGAGCGAAATAAAATGCAATAAACGCATCATCAAGCTTTCAATTGGGAATAGTTCACCCATCCAGATACTTAACATATCAAAGGATTTGGCTCTTAGGAGGTCTCTATACTACCTACAGTTGTTTTTTTTTCCTACAGTTCTGTTAAAAAAAAGTTCTTCAGTTCAAGTGTCAATTGTTATGCACCATTAAATATGTCCGATGTTTTATCGTGGCAAGCCTCCCGCTGACTCAATTAAGGTTCAGGTGGACATATTTTCCTTCTCTCATTACTGAAGATCGGATAAGGATCGCCGCTTAGCGCTGGTTACCTGAAAAACAATAACAGAATCAAACAATGTGAAGATATAATATATTTGTTTCTTAACAAACCACTAACGCAGGTGCATTATTTATAATCCTTTTATTCAACTCTTAAACCGGATGCAAAATACGTCTCTTTTTATTTATTTATTGTTGTTACTTCTTGTACATATAATTTGTAAACTGGCGGGCTTATTGCTAAACGGTTATTTCTTCCAACCAACGAGATCAATGTTAATATACAGTACAATGTGTAGTATGGCTATAAGGTAATGACATGACAAAAAAATAAAGATAACAGAAGAAAAGTAAAAATGAAAAGATAAAAAAAAATTAATATAATTTTCCTATCACAGTTATGATAGGAAAACAAAAGGATAAGGAGAGGGAGGAAGAAGAAATCATGTATCAGATATATATTTTTGCTTTAGCCTTTTTTTGAATATGTTTAATGAGATAGCCGACGTCAGGACTTAGACTATTCGATTGCCTTGCTCATTTTATTTCAAATGATGAGCAGAAAAATAATTAAATTGGAATAAATAATATATAAATAAATTACTATTAATTGGAATAGATATTAAAGTACGTTCAGCAGATCGAAGTGGACGCCCGTGGCTTGAAATATAAGTGATATTTATCTTTGAGATACTGAGGTAAGTTTGGATAAGTATGGACATTATATAACAATGACAAGATAACAAGAGTTTTATTCATATACCTATATAATTTTATGTTTGCTTATTATTTCTCGTGCATAATATTTACTAAAAAAATTTAGATGCCAACCATTACGCCATTTTACACCTTCTGATGATAAAAATAAACAAAATGACTGTACAAATTCCAAAATTTTAAATATATTCAAATGGCGGCAAAACCCCAGTATTTACAGTTGATCGCACTGGATCTATGAGGATGTCCGATAGGTTTTAAATAATATAATGTTATTAGAAACAGGTCTATCGACGTGAAAAACCCAACATTTAGATAATCTATGGTCAATGAACCTTTTGGCAGTAATATGAGCCACCATGAATAGTCACTACTGTCAACTATAAAATCCAGTCACACCTTCAATCGTTGAATTCCCCAACCTTAAATAATATTCAAAAATTATCCTCTTAAACAGGTAAATAAAAAGACGTTTAATCTAATTATCAAAGAGTTAAAAGCTAAGCAGCAGTTTTTCATAGATTTTCATATAATAAACTATGTAGATGTCGCAGTTATCAAATTTTGTATTAATCGAAGTGAGGATTTTTTCCGCGGGACAACAAAGTGGGCAGAAAACATCGTTTTTGTATAGAGAATAACGGCTAAAGTGAATTGTTTTCGGATTTAATTGTCGAAAAAAAACCACTTTGTACATTATGATATAGATAACAGATTTTATTTTTAATGTTTATTAAAAATTTTAATGGAATTCCATCAAGAGCAATCGATCAAAAAATTAAATCTAATTACATAAACCATATATACTTTTTTGTCAGACGTTCATCACTCGTTCTTTCTATGTGTCCCAACCACCTAAGGGCATTTATTTTCATCTTACTTACGATATCTATAACATTTTCTTTGATAGACTTAGATTTAAAGTCCCTTAGTTTTACAAATTTAGACGATGCATCATAACAAATATCGCATTGTTTTTATTTTTATTTTGATGTCAACCGGATAATCAACTATCAAGACGTTGTCTACCAATATGGAGGTCAAGATGACCCTAACGAGAACTCTATGGCCTGTAACTATGTGCATCCTAACCAGTTATGTAAATTATTGTTTTCATTTTATGATCCACCCTGTTTATGTTATGTGCCCAGTATCCATCTTTCTGCAACCTAGACATACATACATACTTACATGTCTAATTTTTAATACTAATTTACATAAACCTTAGATAAAGATTTAATGGGACTATAAGAAATATCCCCCATTGATTTAATTTAAAGTATGAGTGGTGATAGCCCAGCGGTGATGTCGCCGCCTCACATGCTTGAGGTCGACGGTTCGAATCCGGGCGGGGCACGCACCTCTGGATTTTTAAAAAATCTATGTGCGAATTTATATTACTAGCTATGTATGTGTAGCCATGATCCAATTTGTCTGGTTCCCCTTTCTAAGGGTTACGAAGGTCAGATGGCAGTCGCTTCAATGTAATAACCAGACTCGCCAATTCCAGGATCATGGTCAAAGCGTACCCCGATAGAAACGGGACAAAAGCGCTAAGGGGAAAGAAGATTTAATTTAAAGTATCTACTCATATGTAAGTATTGTAACCTGTAGGGGCATTAATGTAGCCTGTCGCTATATTGAAGCTAGTAATCAAAAGAGAGAGAGAGAGAGAAATGCTCTAGCAACTTCGGAATGTAAGCTTTCACGGTAGATGCTGACAAATACGATGAGATGTCGAGCGCTGCCTCGCCTTTTATACCCTCAAGGAGATAGATAAATAAGTAAATGAAATTATATTACATCATTGACAAACGATTGTTTTTTACTTTGTGGTATCATTTTGAAATTAATTAAATGAAATAAAACACAACTTTGTGTACACCACTACATACATAACTTTTATTCAATTTAATAAAAATTCCTCTACATGTTACGAGAACAAAGTTCCCTTCCTGAGGAGGATATCATCATCAAAAGTCTCAATCCTATGGATTGGTTTGCAGAAGAAGTCTACATCTCGCTTTCCACTTCTCTCTATCCTGTGCAGCCCTTTTCAGCTCAACATATGTGGCGCAGTTCATGTCCTCGCACACCTGGGCCAAATATTCCCGTCGGGGGCGCCCCCTGTGGTTTGTACCTTCAACCATTCCCTCCATTAGGTCATGTAGGAGTCCCTCGTGGCGTAAGATGTGACCAATCCAGCGAGCACGTCTCTCGGAGATGGTATTGAGTAGGTGTCTGCCTTCTTCAACTCTGTTGAGAACCTCGGCATTCGTGATGTGGTCCCTCCAGGAAATTCCCAGTATTCTTCTGTAACACCACATCTCGAAAGCCTCAAGTCTACTTCTGTCTCTTTCGGTAAGACACCATGTCTCACAGCCATACATCAGTATGCTCCACACATATGTTTTTGTGAGTCTCTTACGGAGCTTCAAGTCTAGGTTGTTTGACTCAAGGATCTTCGACTTCTTGTTGAAAGCCAGCCTTGCCTGATGTATTCGGCTGTCAACTTCTTTCCTTGTTCTCCCATCCCAAGAGATCCTACTTCCGAGGTACACGAACTCTTTTGTGTTTTTCAATGTTTCTCCGAACATTACCACATTAATTTGCTGCTCCTCACGGCCTACAGTCATCACTTTAGTCTTATTTTTATTAATTTTCATATTAAAATCCTTGTTCAAGACATTCTCCGTGACTATCAAAGCTTCTGTGAGTTCCTCTTCACTTGCAGCAACCAGTGCGATGTCGTCAGCAAATCTAATCATGTCAATCTTCTTCCCGTGTATTTTCACTCCTTCTCTATGACTCATTTTATCTCTGATTGCACACTGAACATACCCATTGAAAAGCACTGGAGATAGAGAGCATCCCTGTCTGACCCCTTGTCTTATTTTGGCTTCTTTTTGGTCATTTCCACATGCAATTATAGCAGCTTCATTCTTATACAACTCAAATATAATTCTCCTATCTTTGTATTTCACTCCTAAATTTCTTGTAACATTAAAGAGCTTTCTCCATTCTACCTTATCAAATGCTTTTTCTAAATCCACAAAAGCAATATATGTGTTTTGATTTCTCTTTATTCGTTTCTCTAATAACACACGTAACGACAGTATGGCCTCCCTAGTTCCCATGCCTCTTCTAAATCCAAATTGGTCTCTTGTAAGAGAATCCTCTACTTTTGGTTCGATTCTCTTTAAAACAATATTAGTCAGTATTTTGGAGGCATGAGATATTAAGCTTAGTGTTCTATGTTGCTCACATTTTGTCGTACCCGCTTTTTTGGGTAAAGTAACAATTAGACATTTTTTGAAGTCTTCTGGCAGAATTCCTGTATCATAAATCATCTGGGTCATTCTAAACAATGCATCTGTAACTCCTTTTCCTGCTGATTTCATTAGCTCGGCCGGTAATTCATCAATTCCTGGAGATTTTCAATCTTTGAGTCTTTTTAAAGCGTAGTCAAATTCTTCTCTGGTGATTGGGTCTCCCAAATCATCAGCGTCCAGATCAACTTCATTTTCTATTAAATTTACAAGATTATCAGTACTGTCTCCATTATAAAGCATTTCCAGATATTGTTTCCATCTCTCTCCGATTTGAGTGTCTTCAAAAAGTAATTTGCCGTCTTCTGCTTCTATCGCATTGCCTATTCCAGTTTTCTTTCCAAAGAAATCTTTTACTGAGGCATAAGCTGTTTCAATATTCCCTTTTTCCATATTGTCATTAATTTCTTTGCATTTCTTTTGATAGAAAATTTCTTTGGCTTCTCTTGACTTTCTGTTTATTCTGTTCCTCAATGCTCTATATTCACTTTGTGCCCTAGAGTTATTTTTCAATTTCCTCCTTTCCTCCATCATATCTAGGATTTCCTCTGTTATCCACTCTTTTCTTGCTCTAGGTCTACTTTTTCCAATGACTTCCACTGCCGCAGTTTTAATTTTCGTCTTTATTTCTCTCCACATTTCATCTACTTCATCCTGAGCATTCATATCACAACCTTGTGTCCTTTCAAAGAACTTGTCTTTTACCTCTTTATTCTTTAGAGCTTTAGTGTTCCATTTAATGGTAGTTTTTCTTTTAATCTTTTTCAGTTTAAGTATACTTTTGGCTATTACCATATTGTGGTCACTGTCAATATCTGGGCTGGAGTAACTTCTGCAATCTTTTATTTGATTTTTAAATCTGTCTTTAATCATTATATAGTCAATCTGTAGCCTTAATCGATCTCCTGGAGCCTTCCATGTGTATCGTTGTCTTGGATGGTGCTCAAAACAGGTGTTTGCGATTATCAGTTTGTGTTTTGTACAGAATTCTGTCAGTCGGTCGTCTCTCACATTTCTCGTTCCCAAGCCAAAGGGTCCAACACATTTTCCATCACGTCCTTCACCTACCGCAGCATTCCAATCTCCTAGTATAACTAAGTTTTCTCCAGCTTTCACTTCTAGGATTAGTTTATCTAGTATATCATAGACTTCCTCCACTTTCTGGTCATCATGACTTGAGGTAGGCATATATACTTGGATCAATACTGTATCCACAGGTTTGGTTTCTACTTTGACTAGAATAACTCTACCGTTATATTGCACATATCCCTTTACTCGCTTAACCCATTCCTTGCACAATGCAATACCTACTCCTCCCTGGCCAGGCCTATCTGCAATTAATAAAACACTGAAGATTGTTCAAAAGAAAGTTTATTATAATAACCTCGAAACATACATTTTATATATGATGACACTACACACGAGGAAAACTCACACACAGTGTTGCCAACTAACAAAAACTTTATTGCTTCAACACCACCCCTCAATAAAATTTTCATTAATTTATTAATACTCTTTCTCTAAACTTATATAATAAGACTGTTCCTAATGTCTTGGTAAATATATCTGCCATTTGTTCATTGGTGCTTACATAATTTAACTTTATAACATTTTTGTCAATCTTCTCTTTTACAAAACTCTGTTTTATTTCCATGTGCTTTATTCTAGAATTGGCACCGCCCATCTGTGCCATCTTTATTGTAGATTGGTTGTCCTCGAAGAGGATTATCTGACCAATCTCAAATCCAAAATCTTTCATTATTGTCTTCAGCTCGTTGCTTGGCTTAAAGCAACATACTCCGCCTCAGTAGATGACAGAGCAACAGTCTGTTGCTTCTTAGAAAACCAAATTACAGTACAACCAAATACTTTAAAACAACAACCTGACGTAGACTTTCGATCATCACTTCCACCCCAGTCACTTTCTACATAGCCTACAACTTTATCATCATTATCTCTATAGTACACTAAACACATATCTAGAGTACCTTTTACATATCTTAGCACATTTAATAACATTTTGTATAATAGTTTGCTTGCACAACTTTGATACCTGCTTAATAAGTTTACAACAGCACATAAGTCTGGCCTTGTTCCCATTACTACATACATTAAACTACCAATAAGTTTTCTACACTTTAGTTCTATATCTTTATTCTCAGAGTAGTTTCTTTTCAATATATCAAACTTGAAATTCTTATCAATAGGTAAAGTTAGGTGTTTACAGTCTGACATGTTATACATTTTTAACAATGATTTTAAATATTCCTTCTGACTTATCATTGTACATCCTTTATCTAAATCTTGACTTATATCAATACCAAGAAATCTTTTGACATTCCCTAAATCTTTCATTTTAAAGGTTTTACATAACATATTTCTTAACTTAAGTTTTTCTTTATCACAATTACCAAAGTACAAAATATCATCAACATAAAGAAGAACAAAAGTTTTAATACCATTTTCACATTTAGTATACAGACAATTATCTTTATCAGAAATTTTATAGCCCATTGATACCATCACATTATTGAAAGTATCATTCCAATATTTGGGTGACTTTTTTAACCCATAAATGCCCTTATTTAACAAACAATAATTAGAACCTAAATCGACACCTTCTGGTAACTTCAGATATATTTCTTCGTCAATTTTACTATTCAGAAATGCTCCGCACACATCCATTTGAGATACTTGCATATTACACTTAGTTGCTATAGCCATAAATATTCTGAATGTATTTAATTTTACAACTGCTGCATACAAATCATAATCATCTAAGTTACTTTGCTCAAAACCTCTAGCTACCAATCTGGCTTTATACATAATTTTATCTTCTTCAACTTTCTTCATAAAGACCCACTTAGTACTTATTGCATTCGCTCCTTCAGGAATCTTATCCACGAGTGTCCACGTATCATTTTCATTCAATTGTTAGACCTCAGTTTCAATTGCCACCTTCCATTTTTCCGCTTCATTTGTAGTCATAGCTTCGCTGTAGGTCTTTGGTTCATCACCCGAAACCATCATTCCTATATCATACTCTCTCTGCCACGTTGGTCTTTTTACAGTCCTACCACTTCTTGTCTGTACAGGAACATTTTCATTTTGTTCTATGTTTGTCTCAGGAACCAAATTTATTTCAGATATTCTCACCTCCTCTTCCATTTGGTATTCCTGCTGTTGAGACAAAGAAGAAGACACATCATTTACTTCATCTATAGTATCATTACTTTCTGAGTATTCCAAAGGCATATATTGCATATCGGCAGTTACATCTGATTCTATATTACAATTTTCTTTTCCTCGTACAAACACTACATCTCTCAGAATTTTCACAGTTTTAGTTTCTGGATAGAATATCCTATAACCTTTAGAGCCTTCGTATCCTACAAATAATCCTCTTTCTCCTTTTGCGTCCCATTTTCTTCGCTTTTCTTTTGGAATGTGAGTGAAGACTTCTGCTCCGAATACCTTCGTCAAGCTGCTTATATCATAGTCTTCATTTTTCCAAATTTGATACGGGGTTTTTCCTTCCACTCTACTTTTGCTTGTTCTGTTCAAAACAAACACTGCCATATTTATGGCTTCTGCCCACAACTCTTTTCCAAGTTGTTTACTTTTTATCATTGTTCTTGCTGCCTCCACCAATGTCCTCATGTCCCTCTCAGCTCTACCATTTTGTTCCGGCGTGAAAGGAACAGACGTCTGATGACAAATTCCATAATTGTCCAGTAATTGCTTCATCTCCTGGTTGACAAACTCTTTACCGTTGTCACTTCTGATATTTTTTACAGAACATCCTGACTGTTTCTCTGTAAAGTTGATGAATTGTTTAACTCTCTCAATGACTTCTGATTTTCTTTTCAGGAAATATACAAAACGATAATTTGAGTAATCGTCTTTACACAATAGGAAATATTTTGACCCTCCAACAGATATTTCCTCCATACAACCACACAAGTCCATATGCACTAACTCTAAGATCTTGGTAGATTGTTGCCCACTTTCACCAAATGGTAACCTGTGCATTTTTCCCTGGAAACATGCCCTACATTGTTCACTGTTATCATTAAATTTTATGTTGTTTTTATTTAAAATTTCCTTAACCTGTCTTATATTCTGATGGCAAAAACTCTCATGCCATCCACTCAAAGATTGAGCCACCGCCACTTTATAATTTTGTATAAAGTTCATAATGTAACAATTTTCTTCTCGATTACCCACAGCTTGTACCTCATTGTCTTTATATATAAAACATTGATTTTCTGTCACTTTAAGTTCATATCCTTTGCTCGTCACTTTAGCCACGGAAAACAAATTCAGTTTCAGTTCAGGCACGAACAATACTTCTTTTAACTTTGTACTATCGTAACACTTTCCATTGCATACTTGAACGTTTATGTCACCCTTACCCAAAACTGGCAATCTCCGCCCATCACCCACCACTACAAATTTTTGTCCCTCCGGTATTTTTAAAAAATTTGTATACTGACTTTTATCGTGTGTCATGTGCTCACTAGCACCACTGTCTATCAGCCACTTTCCATAGTATTTATCACTATATTCTCCATGTGTTGTGTACGCATTCTCTACCATTTTATCTACCATTTTTGGACACTCACTTTTGAAATGTCCCAATTTGCCACATGAGAAACATTTCATATTTTCTTTGCCTTTTCCTTGCTTTGGACACTCACTTTTAAAGTGCCCAATTTCATTACACAAGAAACATCTAATATTATCTTTCCTGCCTTTCTTAAACTTGTCGTATTTAGAATACTTTTTCATGTTAGATGTACCAGCTCGTAATGCTTATTCTTCATGCTCCTCTCTGGAGTTCAACCGTCCTTCTTCTGTCAACAGCCTGGCCACAATATTATCAAATGTTTGTTTGTCGGGATCCACAGATTCCCATGCAGAAATAAAATGTGAGTATTTCTCCGGAAGTGACATTAGTATTTTTGTGATTACCATTTTATCTGATAATTCGTCGCCCGAACTCCTTGTCTGGCTCCTCATCTCTTCCACTTTTGACAGAAATACCGACATGTCTTCACTATATGTCAGCTGGAAGAATTTTTGTTGTAACATATACAACCTTGACTCTGTTTTCTGTTCATAGACTAAATTTAACTTTTTCCACATTTCCGCTGCACTCTGGCATGTCAGAATATGCACCATCTCTTTTTCACACATTCTGGTGACAATTGTGCCTTGAGCTTTCGCGTCCTTTCTTGCCCAGTCTACTTTGTTTTCCTCTGTTTTCACCTCTGTTCCGTTGACAACTTCAAATAATTCCATCGCTCTCAGAAGGACTGTGATTTGGAATTTCCAGGTGTTCCAGTTCACCTTTCCTTCTAATCTGATGCCACCCATATGGACCGCGCCTGCCCCAGCGCTACCCGAATTCAAAAAATCCATTTTCTTGACCTTCGGATCTCTAGTCCCACTTGTATGGCACACAACAGTACAATAAATGAATTGCAAAACACTGAACAGAACATACGCGGTTACCGGTTACATAACCTCACTTTTCATTTTGACATTTTATTCTCTTAGCGCGTTTTAAGAATGCGCAAATCATAACTTCACTTTCAGCGTTAACTGGGCCCATAACCTAATAAAACACTGAAGATTGTTCAAAAGAAAGTTTATTATAATAACCGCGAAACATACATTTTATATATGATGACACTACACACGAGGAAAACTCACACACACAGTGTTGCCAACTAACAAAAACTTTATTGCTTCAACAGCAATGCATCCCGTGTGGATTATTCTGTATTCTCCACTCCAAAAGTCGCCGCAATTTGGCCATCTCATCTCTGCTATCCCCAAGACATTTAGTTTCATCTTCTGCATTTCTAATTTTAGGTTATCGAGTTTGCTATTCTGTAGCAATGTTCGGACATTCCACGTCGCGCATTTTGTAAGCTGTTTATCTTTCTTGTTTGATTTTGGGTTTGTCTTATTTTCTGCACTTCTATCTCGAGCAGTCCCCGCCCGGAGATCCGATTGGGGGACTATTTTATCTCCGGAAAATTTTACTTTGGAGATCATTTACTATCTCCAGGGCAATAGAGTGCCCTAATCAGCTTTGCCTGGGGAGGTTAGCTGGGAGTCAGCTTATTCCGGCCAACACTCGGTCCCTGTCTATATTCGCCGACAAAGTTATGTCGCTCACCCCCCACCGCGAGAAGGAAATAGATCAGGGTTTTCCTTTCATTGAACCTGAGACCTTATGGCATTTCTCAGAGTCCTCCAGTACTTTTAGGAGGATATAAAGTATACTAAAATAAAATACAATATATAGACTTAAGGTAAACATAATGGGTGGAGTGTGGGCTGGGTTAAACTATTTTTAGGGTGGGGGGTGCAATGAAGTTATTGGTTAATTAATTTTTGTATTGGGAAAATATTTAATATAGGGTTATTCGGGAATTGTGTTTGATTATTAATTATATTATTTCTCATGTTTACGTTTTTTCTGATTTCCAAGATTTCCAAGATTTTTTTTTTTTTATAAAAAATAAATATGTCCTTGTTAAACAAGTACATATACATCTTCCTACGTTCCCTAAAATAAGCAAATAAATGCTTGTGCTATGGGTGAACGAATTCGGTCGAGGCAGGATTCGAACTCGCGACCACTGGATTACTAAACCAGCGCGCTAACCGCTCTGCCACCGACCCATCTATATCCATCTATGTCTATCGCTTTAATTACTATGTAATATTTTTACGCCTATATTATATTGCTGTCCATATTCTGGTAGGTTTTAGTGCAAATTGCACGACAAGATGTACTTGATGCAATATAATTCATATTTTTACAGCTTCATTTAAATTCATAGAGAAAAAAAGACGAAAACGATATTTAAAAAAAATATATTTATTTATTTATTTGTATCTATGGCCAGAAGCCTTTTACATAAAATATAAAGTAGTTACACAATAGAATTCGAATTTTAGAATTTTTTATTACATATCTTGTAATTAAAATATCTTATAATATTTCTATTAAGTTTAATGTTGTTTCGTTTACAGAGTATAAAACCACAATTTGTGGAATAAAACTGTGTTTTATATTCGTAATAATATCTTATAATACTATAATTAGCACTACAAAAATACCATATATTTTTATATAAATTGTATAGTTGCTGTTGTATTCGTCTATTGAATAAGTAAATAAAAAAAACTCTTTCTAAATGACCCCGTAATTAAGAGGAATTTCGCAGTCACTTACTCCACTCCATTGTGAATGTTATAGAGTTTGTAGCTCTCTTCATCCCCGGAGCGGCTGCTTGTCGGAAGATACAAGGAAATAAGTACTACCAAGCGTTCCCCATAATTGTGAAATCATACATTATTTATTTACATATATTCGGGACAGCGTATGATGGCGTTTTTGACGTTTGGACTCTCATGAAGTTTCGTACATAATTATTGACAGCTACGGGTGAGGGTGCAAATGCATAATTTCATAAAGTAGGCATTTACACAATGAAGAACGTATGGCGCGCGCTAGTGTCTGAATCCGGACGATTCAGCCCTATATAAAGACGCCTCAGACCGGGAGCGTTCATTTTCGATCTACCCTGTTCCAGTTGTCGCGCTGTCCTTGCGACCCCATAGTTTTCAATCCGCGTAATCATCGTATATTATTCTAATTTAAAATATAATTATTTATTAAGTCAACTATTTTCAATGTATTAGAGTCACTTATCCAAATAAATTCATGTAAGTAATTGCACCAATTATCTTTTGATTTCTGCCATCTAATTACCTGTGTTTTACTGTAATATTAAATATCTATATGTACGTAGTGCTGTGTTAGGTAAGTACCTACACAGTCATTACAATACCTTCGCTTGGGGATAGGCCAACAGGTTGAAATACCTAAAGCCTATATAGACCGGCATAGCCTATCCTGGGTGACCACCGACAGGTTATCTAACTTGATCGGCAGCACAACCCAGTCCTCGGTAACCAAGATCAGGTAACTTGGTAACCCGAGGGCCCAAAGCCAAACAGGTGACGAGAGTACACCTAAAAAAGGGTAAACTGGTGACCCAAAACACGTGAATTTGATCACAATTGGTTACCAATAAGTAATCTGGTAAACCAAAAACGTGAAGTAAAACACAATGGTTACCAATCAGTAAACTGGTAACCACCGAAATTGTATTTGAGCATATAATGTAACATAAAAAATAAAGGTTTAAAACTGGTAAGCCCCATGTATTATTTTAAAAATTGCATTATTTCGTGTACTATTTTTGTATTAAATTGGATTATTTTATAAATATTTTTGTTGCCAAGTAAACGTGCTCAATTTGTGATAATTATTGTAACCGGTAAATTGTTAAAAGGAACAAAATAATTTTGTGCATTAATAATCTACCCATATAATTTCACAAATAATATTTTTTTTAAAGAATTAATCATAACAGGTAGCCAGAAATTAAAAAATAATTGAATTTGTCGTTAAAAAGGACTGGCTAGATCGAATCCCACGGGTAACTCTATACGCATTCAGAAGTAATCGTATTTTTTTTGTATTTAATTTAATGTAATATAATACGCAAACCCCGTGTGAAGCGTATTAGAAATAGTTATATATATAAATACATGTAAATTTAATTATAAAAAGCGACATATATAAATATGTAATATAACCCTATTATTGTTGAATACTTTTGTATCATAACTGATATTTCTTTTAGATATAAATGTATATGTTTATTAATAATATATGTTATTTTTTTTTCATGAAACGAGACAAACCAAACAAAACAAGTAAACTAGACGAAAAAAAATAATACCCAAAAAAAAAAAAAAACCAAGGAAGTTGGAAACGAAGTAAAAATAAAAAATTACATGCCAGAGAAGCAAGAATTCTACAAAAAGTTAAGTAAAATAATAATTTTTATAATAATATTCAGTTGTGCAGTAAAAAATATAGTAATTTCATTGAAAAATATATATATGTAAAGTCATTGCTAAAAAAAAAATAGTTAAAAATATGTAAAATTATTGCCAAAATTAGTAAAAAATATATAAAATCAGTGCACAATCTAAAGTAAAATCATTGATGATTTTTTAAAAAAATTAATAATAGACGCATTTTTTATTGGCAAATTGTAGAGGCATTTTAATAAAAATACCTACAAAAAAGGAATATAATACTCCGCATATTTTTTAAATATATGTTGTTTGTCTAAAATTATAACCGAATAGAAGGTAACGAGAAATCTAGCACATTTAACAATCATATCAAAATCGTGTAACAAAAATACCTATTATCAAGGTGATATTATTTTTGCGTTCGCATAAATTATTATCATGATATTTTGATATCTACCAATAATTCGGGTAGAATTAAATTTTGGAATATTTATCAAATCATAATTTATTATTGTGTGTAGTAAAAATACTGCCGAAAATCGTCACCAAGCGTAATATTATTCCGCGTGATAAAAAAAAAAAAATACCCATCGAAAAAAACCGAACAACAATTTTGCCAGTGACGCGCATAATATACAAGAATAAAACCAAACAAAAAAATATTATTTTGCATTTAAAAAAATAACACAATAACATTTTTAGCAACAAAGTGAGAATATCAACGTATATATTGTAAAAAAAAACCATTTTAAAAATAATATTTTATTTTAAGCAATTTTTGTTAAAACCAAAGGTATAATTTAATAAATAATATTAAATACCTAACTAACTTTGAAAAGTTACAACATAATCATCTTATCAAACATCAGAATATTTATAAAAACTTAAAATCATATTCATTAATTAGTGTCCAAACAAATTTATTTTAAATTAATCGTAAAATAAATAACATCGCAACAATATTTCGGACGCCACTGCATTCCCGAAATAACTAATCCCGCAAAGCGAGAAACCGTATCCCGAACGTCAGTTAACTCGCCGCGAATCTCGTAATGGAAATAATATTGTCATCTAGCATTAATACCCGGAGTTTCACAAACAACATTATATTATTTAATATTATTTATTTTCTGTAATAACTTGTAACTTTATTTCAGATTTTAAACTTATAATATTTTAAATAGATATAATATTTAACCAATATCAACTTAATCAACGGCAACAAGAAACAAAACATCGCACTTCAAGCAAATACAAATAGAACTTCAAAAAATATTTTTTCTAAACGCGGATAAATAATTATGAAACAAATTTTATTCTTCTTAAATTAAAAGAAAAGAAACTTGAACATTTATAAACTTAATTAAAACATTTTTAAGATTCAAAACTTCTTTAATATTGAATTTTTTTTAAGATTCAAATTTTTTTTAAGATCCAAATTTTTGTTAAGATTCAAATTTTTTTTTATTTACAAATTCATTTCTAAATTGATCAAACATTATTTCATCAAGCAATTTCAAACATTAATTGAAAACAACTTAGTTAATTAACAAATACAATCGTCTACAAATAATAAAAATTTAAATTTAAATAAAATTGAATACAATGTCCTACGATAAATTAAGCATTATGGATCAAGATAATCTACATCAGACATCACAAGAAACAGGAAACGAAATATCTTCAGCGAACCTCAAACTACCATACGTATGGAGAGAGAAAATCCACTTATGGTTTTTTACGATAGAAGCGCAATTCGCGAACGCGAGAATCACAAAAGACGAATCGAAGTATAATCATGTTTTAGCAGCATTGGATCCTGAAACCATGTCTTGCGTCGCAGATATTATTCAATTTCCACCAAGTACAGAGCGCTACAAAAATCTAAAATTAACATTATTGAACCGTCTACAAGAATCGGAAGAAAAAAGACTCACACATCTACTACACGGGATGCAACTGGGAGATAACACACCATCTGAACTATTAAGAAAAATGAAAAATCTCGCAGGACCAACATTAAACAACGACGCACTCATCAAAAGACTTTGGATAGAGAGACTTCCGCATAGAATTCAAAAAATCATCACAACAATTAATACTGACGACATTATGATAATCGCAACTACAGCAGACAGAATTATGGAGGTGAACAATAGAGCTGAAATACAATCGATAAATTTACCATCTACATCTACAATGAATAACCATGCACATAACGATCCAAACACAGTTCAACTTCTTATTGGAATGCAGCAGCAAATTAAAATTTTGACTGACAAAATATTAGGACTAGAACTTCAGCAAAGGCAATCAAGACCATTTTATAATAATCAAGAAAGAGAACGTTCCAGATCAAGATCGTCTAGTAGAAACCGTCATAATAATTATAATAATAATTCTTATCACAACCGACAAAATAATAATCGAAATTATAAAAATAATAATAATAAAAATTATATGCCTAATAATAATAATCACATCAAGAAGGAAGATATATGCATACCACATCAAAGATTTGGAATTAACGCAAGATATTGTCAACTACCCTGCACTTTCAATCTTCCGGAAAACTAAAACTGCGACAGGTGTGCGAGACAACACTGTCGCAAATGAAACATCGTCTCTTCATGCCAGATATAGTCACCGGCGTCAAATATTTAATCGATACTGGTGCTGAGATCAGTATAATACCGAGATATCACAAAAGTGATAAAGCAACGATCTCTACAGACAGCATCATCACTCCAATATACGCCGCAAACGGAACAATGATACCAACATACGGTCATAAAGTTATAAATCTAAATCTCGGGCTTCGCAGAAATCATAAATGGAAGTTTGTAATAGCCGATGTAACAAAGCCAATTATCGGAGCGGACTTCCTTACAAATTATGATATTTTAGTTGATTTAAAAAGAAAACTGTTAATAGATAAAACAACAGGTATAACAACCAGAGGATTCATATACAAGACATCAGTCATAGACATAGCAACGGTGCAAGCAACATTAAAATTTAAAACAATTTTACAAAAATATCCGAATCTGACAAGAGCAAACATGACACCAAATGAATCGAAACACAACGTAACACACCACATTCAAACAAGAGGACCGCCTGTCACATCAAAAGTGAGAAGATTAAACCCGATGCAACTAGAGATAGCAAAAAAAGAGTTTGCATACATGGTCGAGCAAGGCATATGCAGACCCTCAAAGAGCAATTGGTCAAGCCCACTTCACATGGTTAAGAAACCAGATGGAAACTACAGAATGTGTGGAGACTACAGACGACTGAATTCAATTACCAAGCCGGACAAGTATCCGATACCACAACTCCAGGACTTTTCACATAAGCTCCACGGATCAACGATATTCAGCAAAATTGATTTGGCTAGAGCTTATAATCAAGTTAAGATGGAGGAAGAAGACATTCCGAAAACAGCTTTAATAACTCCATTTGGATTATTTGAGTTCACAAAAATGCAACCTGGACTATCAAATGCAGCACAAAGCTTCCAGAGGTATCTTCATAACATCACAAGGGACCTAGAATTTGTCTTCTCGTATATAGATGACATTCTGGTCGCCTCAAAAAATTTAGAAGAGCATGAAAAGCATATAGACATATTGTTTAAAAGACTATCTGAGAATGGTCTCATCATTAACCAAAACAAATGCCAGTTAGGCGTGGAAGAAGTTAACTTTCTCGGTTATAAAATAAACAAATACGGAAGCACCCCAATCCCAGAAAAAATCGAGGCAATAACAAAAATTGACCCACCTAAGGATGCCAAAGGACTCAGAAGATTTATGGGTATGTTAAATTTCTACCGAAAATTTTTACCCAACGCAGCAGAAACGCAGCAAATATTATTCAATCAGCTCAAAGGATACAGCAAAAACGACAAAAGAAAACTAGCATGGACAGAAGAGTTACGAAACGCATTCGAAAAATGCAAACAAGACTTAGTACAAGCAGCACTCCTCACGCATATAAACCCTTCAGCAGAAATGTCAATAATGGTCGACGCATCCGACAACGCCATGGGCGCGGCCCTGCAACAAAAGAAAAATAATGATTGGCAGCCGATATCTTTTTTTTCGAAAAAGTTTAACAATGCGCAAGTCAAGTACAGCACTTACGACAGAGAATTAACTGCCATATATGAAGCAATAAAATATTTCAGATCACAGATTGAAGGAAGAAATTTTTGTATAATAACGGACCATAAACCATTAATTTTCGCCTTCACAAAAGTCAAACTCAACTCTCCAAGACAAGAGAGGCAGCTTGACTACATTAGCCAATTTACCACGAATATCCTACACGTATCAGGCGAAGATAACGTAGTCGCCGATACATTGTCAAGAGTCGAAGAAATAGAGATTCCATCAAATATAGATTACCGAAAAATGGCGACAGAACAAATCAGTGATAAAGAATTTAGGAAAATTCAAGAAAAATCATCGTTAACGCTGAAGAAAATTGTAATACCGGGAACAACTAAAATGTTATGGTGTGATATATCTAATAATACAGTACGTCCGTACGTACCGGCCAGCATGAGAGAAGAAGTCATTTTGGCGACACATAAAATAAGTCACCCCGGAGCAAAAGCAACTTCAAAAATGATAAAGCAGAGATACGTTTGGCCCAATATTGATAAAACTGTCAAAAACATCATAAATAATTGCATAGAATGTCAAACGTCGAAAATCCACAGACACACCGTCACACCTTTAAAAGAATTTCAACAAACAGATGGAAGATTTAAAAACATTCATTTAGATCTCTTAGGACCGTTACCACCGTCCGGAGATTATACATATATGCTAACAATAATCGACCGATACACCAGATGGCCAGAAGCAGTGCCACTAAAAGATATGACTGCAGAAACAGTAGCAGACGCCCTCATGTATTCATGGATTTCTCGTTTTGGCGTTCCCACCTCGATAACAACAGATCAAGGCCGCCAGTTCGAAAGCTCCCTATTCAAAAAGCTTACAAGTAAATTGGGCATAATACATAATAGAACTACCGCATACCATCCACAGTGCAATGGAATGATTGAACGATGGCACCGCACGTTAAAAAGTTCAATAATGGCAGTAGGTAATACGTCATGGTCGACGTCACTACCAATGATACTCCTAGGTCTCCGCGCAGTAATCAAGGAAGGATCAAGTTACACGCCCGCAGAGATGACCTACGGTACAACACTCAGATTACCTGGCGATTTTTTCGAAGACAGACCACCAGAGGAACCAGACACCTATGGACAGAGATTACAAACAATGATGTCAAAAATTCGCCCCATTCCAATCTCAAATCATAGCAGATTAAAAACATTCGTGCATAAGCAGATGAATCAGACAAAATACGTCTTCCTAAGGAACGACGCAGTGAGACGCCCTCTTCAGAAACCTTATGATGGACCTTACTTAGTGCAAGAGAGGGATGATAAAACAGCCACTATAAATATCAAGGGAAAGAGCAGAAAAATTTCATTAGACCGTCTAAAGCCAGCCTTCTTCCTAAATGAGAGTATGGACCCCTGCGATGAGATGAACAACAGACAAGCCACTTCCCCAGAGCAGAGAAGGATGTCTATTCCGCAGACTAACAACGCCACTACGTCAGAAGCCACTTCATCACAGCAATCACACACAACCACCAGAGCTGGAAGAAGAGTGTACTTCCCTGAAAGATTCACAAGCTACAGATTTTTTAAGTTAAGTAACTTATATTTTTTTTTCTTTTCATATATCTATGAAAATATGTATAATTTATGTAAAATATGTAACACAAAGTGCATTCGTTATAATATAATATAACTGTTTTATTCAATTTGTCGCACCTCACAGTAAAGTGCATTGAATAAAATAATATAATTAATTAAAATATTGTGTATAATTTAATATGTAAAAATAAACACTTACAAGCTCATAAGCAATGAGTAATTATTTAAGTCTTGTGTACCTATAATTTAATATGTAAAAAAAAAGCACTTACAAGCTCATAAGTAATGAGTAATTATTTAAAATTTTGTGTATAATGTAATATGTAAAACTAAGTACTTATAAACTCAGAAGTAAAGAGTTATTAATTTAAATTTTATGTACCTATATGAAAACCAACTCAGAAGTAATAACTAGTTAATTTATTTATTTTTTGATACCAAGGAATGTAATTATAAAGAATTAAAATTGTATTGGAAAACTCATACAGCATGAAAGTATGCTATATTTTTTCCATTATTATGTCAACATAACAAAGAAACATTTGTATTTAAACCAAACCAAAGAAATATTTTTTATCTCATGCCAAAATAAAAAAAAAAAAAAACTTAATTTTTCCTCATGTCGAATCAACAAATGTTTTAAATTTTTTTTCCATTGTTACAGAATGCTGTAAGGACTATAGGGGAAGCAAGGATATCGTCGAATCGACTGGAAAGGGGGTGATATGGCGCGCGCTAGTGTCTGAATCCGGACGATTCAGCCCTATATAAAGACGCCTCAGACCGGGAGCGTTCATTTTCGATCTACCCTGTTCCAGTTGTCGCGGTCGCGCTGTCCTTGCGACCCCATAGTTTTCAATCCGCGTAATCATCGTATATTATTCTAATTTAAAATATAATTATTTATTAAGTCAACTATTTTCAATGTATTAGAGTCACTTATCCAAATAAATTCATGTAAGTAATTGCACCAATTATCTTTTGATTTCTGCCATCTAATTACCTGTGTTTTACTGTAATATTAAATATCTATATGTACGTAGTGCTGTGTTAGGTAAGTACCTACACAGTCATTACAATACCTTCGCTTGGGGATAGGCCAACAGGTTGAAATATCTAAAGCCTATATAGACCGGCATAGCCTATCCTGGGTGACCACCGACAGGTTATCTAACTTGATCGGCAGCACAACCCAGTCCTCGGTAACCAAGATCAGGTAACTTGGTAACCCGAGGGCCCAAAGCCAAACAGGTGACGAGAGTACACCTAAAAAAGGGTAAAAACGTTATATTATGCTCCCCCAAGCTTAACTGTCAATGATTATGAAACTTCATGACGTGTCCAATGGCATAATGGCCATCATATGTTACTCAAAGTAGATGATTGCTGGATGGAGTACGAGATCTAAACACGATTTTCATAAGGGATTGGATATGTGCTTTCCTGATATAGGGATATTGAAACGTATGCTAGAGGAGACAAAGGCGCACAAAGGGCTATGGAGTCATTGTTGATGATGATTCTAGAATAAAGCTTGTCATGAATCGAGCTCTCCATAATATTATACAAATTATTATTTTATAGACGATATATGGAATGGTTTAGGTAGTGTAACGAAGCTGTATTTCTGTTAAAGATTTTGAACACATATGTTTCTCGTAAATCTGTCGTAAGGGGTGTAGTTTTTTATATGCATTCCTGAGAGCTGGTAGGGGAGTCAAAAAGTTGTATCGGGATGGTCAGCGGCGCGCTACGAAAGAGGACGGTCGGGGTGTTGGTTTCGAGCGGGCGAGACGAGCGGTATCGTTTTAAGAGCGAGATTTTGAGTTGTGAAGTTTGGTTTATATGTGTTTCGGACGTGAGTTGAATCCAGAGACTTGGCGTTGCACTTCAGATATCGCGTAGATTAAATCTATTTCCGCGCGTCGCGATCGCGGGAGGTTACGAATTCGCGTAATTGGAGGACGAGCCTGCAACGTCGGAGAGTCCAGCTGAGTTCTTTAATTGTTTTATCTAATTGTCTCTGTTATCGCACAAATATCTTGTTCTTATTTTTATTATTTATATATTTCATTTATTTATTTATTTATATTCTGTGCAGAACAAGTAGTAGATATAAGTTATAAGATAAGGTACATTATTTGTTTATCGTTATGTAGGGATTGTACGAAATGGATTTGTCAAGATATTAAATTTATCATTTATTGTTTCACGTATGCTGTTATACCATACCGAATCTTGAATCTTTCCCAGAATGACAAACCCCTTTCAGACAACCCCATTATATTGTGAGATTTTATGCTAGCGAGATAGAAAATGCACGTTTTCACGGTATGCCTGAATCGAGCGTACACTACAATTTACTCAGTCCAACAAAGTTGACTGTACATTGATTACAGCGACTAACAAAAGAATTAATGTTGAAATCATGCCTTAGCTCGCGAGACGATTACTCGGCAGATCCCCCTCGGCCAGTAGAAGTCGCAAGGCTAGTCAGTGTCAAGGGGCGGGAATCGTACTTGCTCAAGCGGAGGTATCGATGCAAAAGCTGAATGACCTCCTTTTCCTCATACCTAGCGGGAGTATCGTGTGAGGGGAGGGATTGAAGCATTGAACCGGCGCCTCAATGTGGGACCCTCCCTGACGACGGTATTTCTCGCTTCCTTGACTAACAAACTCACTACCACAACACTGTGGAGGTACCCACACAACCACACTACAGTATGAATTATCCAGGACACGGGATTGGCCTAACCGTGTCCGATAAGTACACATGCACTATACAATACACTAAATTTTAAATTACCTTACACACTAACATTCCCTTTCCAAAGTGGCCGAACAGCCACAGTGAGGTTATTTGAGAAGGGGAGAGGATACTAAGTTGGAAGAGAGGAATGGATGCACTCTGACCTTCTGTCGTATGAATCGAACATAAAAAGATGGAAGATTTCTTATGTACACTGAATTTTGTTATGCTCACAGGACTATACATGCAGGTGGTCAAGTAGATTTGCATCCTTTACTAACCGCCTGTTAGCAGAAGTAGTTAGTGATAGACGGTAGTTTGTAGATGCTCGTTCTACCAACGAAATGTACGTTCCCCAGATCGCAACCTGGTCGAGCGTATATCTCGTTGGTATTGTAGAAAATAAGCCGCAGGCTCGATACGAGCTGCGAAGGCCTAATACTCCTAGGGGAACACATCAGTGTCACCCAAAGGAAAGGAAGAAGTAGAAGCACGGGGTAAATTGACACGAGTTGCGAAACGTGATCATTGCTAAATCCTTGCGATTGTTCCAGGATGTGGAAGAGCAGGGTCGGGCTAGGTTAAAGTAGAAGGACGGCCTAGACGGGGACGAGCGGCGAGGTATGTGAGCTCGTACCACCGCCCCTAAGGCGGTTTCCTTATCAAAACCAATATTTAGCATAAGAATGCATGATTAGATTATATCTAATATACCTATTTTCAAGTTATTATGAATTCATATATTATATAAATGTTAATTCCTATGTCATTGTCTCGTTCATTTCTTCTGAATATATGTTTATGTACATCTTTACTTTACGATTTATTGTTGGAACACGAAATCCGTGTACATCAGTCGTTGTAGGTTAGGGCCGTGTTAGGTGACAGGGTAGGTATTAGGAAACTAGTACGGTAGGTAGGTTGTTCAAGGAAGCCGGGGTTCACGAATCTGGGTTATTGCGGAACACAACGAGAGTCCTATGCGAAACTAGACGATCTGGCCAAATAATTACCGTAAAATACTCGCGTATTTAAATCATTTCAGGTAATGACGAATAGGAGGCTTGGACATCGCCATGAGAAGAAGAAGAAGACAGGTGAGATAATGCAGTCGGCGGGGGTGAGTAATTTTATTTTCTCGCATGCACGGTAATTTCAGAATTATGTCGTTTTCCTCCTCCTTAGGTTACATACAGATATGTCCTGAAACGGCTCGGGAAATCGGGTGTCATCGATCGACAACCGTCGGTTCGCGTGCGTTCGTACGTTAAGGGCATGAATTCCCCCTCGACGAAGAGGCGATTCATGACAAGCTTATAGAACTAAAGCAGTACTTTCATTCGTTTTACCCTACAATTGAGTTCTACAATATTAACAAACAATATGAACATCCCTTGTTTTATGTTTTATAATTAAAATATATTTGTAGAATTAATTGATTTGAGCAGTAATTCTTAGACGTCTGAATATTATGACATTGACTCTACCTTGAGTTTTTGGTGCGATCATGTATGAAAAGGCAACTGACTTATCTTAATTACATGATTTAATTTCTCGTAGATTAGATGATTTCATAACTGCCAAATTAATTTATTGCATTTAGCATATTGTGCAAAAGCTCGAGGTTTTAAAAAGGCTTTTAATATATCAATAAATATTGTCAAAATGAAGATGTTTGCTTGAGGCTTATAATAAATCATATTTTAATAGCCAAGTTCATAAATTCAATCATTATGTATCTAATGGAATATGTTTTAAATTGCATGGAGTCAAATGATATTTTTACTGACAATAACACATCTCAATAGAGACGAAGCTGGGATATTATAGAAGAACCAGGAACTCGAGGCACCTTCAGGGCTTATGACCTGTCATCAGCTAGTTTACGTGATCACTTTATGCGCTAGCGCAACGTTCACCAATTATGCCTTTATTGAGTTCCCTTATCAATGTAATTTTTAAAAGTTACCTATATATATTTGAATAATGTGTAAACATTTCACCTGAATAATACGAAATTATACTATTGCTATCTATGAGGTAACGAAGAAACCTTTTTTGTAGCGCCATCTATTGAGAAATTACTTTATTTGTCTAATGCATTATTTTTTGTCTGCCTTCGTGGCTCAGTTGGTTAGATATCTGATTTCTGAGCGAAAGGTTCTGGGTTCTGTTCCAAGTGGAGACACAGTTTTTAATAAAGTGTTGTTTCGGTCTGGATCTGTGAGACAATTAATATCATAAGTATCCAAAATGTCGCAACTTGTAAATGGGTGAATGTTAATTTATATGTAATAAAATAGCTGAGGGTACCTCGCAAAGCAATACAAAATATTATTGAAATAAAAGTTATTTTAAAAAATGAAAAGGCCGACCGAATAAGTGAATTGGTAAGTCGATTGACATTTGTGCATAGTCCTGAGTCAAATTCCCAGCACCAGAAGATTGATTTAAATTTATTTTTCGAATACCTAATCTTGTATTCTCTGGATAGGATGCGTGAAATGTAGAAGATCAAAAGGTCCATCACCGACTCGAAGAATTAACCCTTAATCCCTTATTTGATATTCCCAAGGAGATGAATCATTCGGTGGGTGATTGAGTGTAGCCACCATCCTAAGTGTAAAAGTCAAGGAGGAAGGAACCAACGTATTACACTATTTTATTTATGTATTAATTAATTAATTGATTGATTGACTGGTTGACTGCGGTTGCTGCTTAAAAGTAAGCAAATAACTAAGTATTATCGACAGAATACTATAAATTGGTGTTTTTTGTCATATTTCACAAAATTTGCAAGACCTGCAAGACTGGCAAGACCAAGACCAAGACTGGGTATGCAAAACCAAGACCATGACTCTAATATTTTATCCAATATCATGAATATTTAATCCAATTAAAACTTACAGGATGATAAAGTGTCATTATTTCAAAATGCTTTCAAGTGTCATTATTTAGTGCCGCCACAAGTTAGGCCTGGCAGCTACGAATTTTATAAAGGATCAATTGTAAAAATATAAATTAAACATGATAATAATAAAATATGACAATGGTCACCCTATACTTTTAATTCATGTCATGTTTTTTTTATTCATAATACATAATTGTCTGTGTTGGTCACAATTGTCTTCTTAGTACCCAACTGCAAACAATTGTCACAGCATTTCTCTTTGATTTTTATAATTAGTTTGTATAAGACATTTTTTAATTCATATTTGATATGTTGTAATGGATATTTTTAAATTTAAATATTATTTATATTTTTAAATTTAAATATTATAGATACGAGTGGAGAATGTACAATTAGAACAAGTGGATGAATATTTATACTTAGGAAGCATGTTTCAGCGTGATGGAAGATTGGAAAAAGATATTGAAAGGAGAGTAACGGCAGGTAATAGAGTGAATGGTGCATTAAGACCGGTAATGGCTGACACAATTATTTCGAGGCAAACAAAGCTCGCGGTACACAATGGTATCGTCACACCGACACTAATGTATGCTAGTGAGACATGGACATGGCAGAAGACGCATGAAAGTAGAATTAACGCGGTTGAAATGAGGTCACTAAGACGAATGTGTGGTAAAACGATGTATGATAGAATAAGAAATGAGGATATTAGACGAGAATTTATGGTTGAAAGAAATATTGTAAGTAAGATGAAAATAAATGCCCTAAGGTGGTTCGGCCACATAGAAAGAATGAGTGATGACCGTCTGACAAAAAAAGTATACAAGGCTGATAAAAGAGGAACGAAAAGTAGAGGTAGAGAGAGGTGAATAATAGAAGAGCGTGTATGAGACGATGTATGGACGTGAATGAAGCGAGGAATGTATGTCAAGAGAGAGGAGTCTGGCGTTCGGTTCTCTCTGCCTACCCCAAATATGGAAATGGCGTGATGGTATGGTATGGTAAATATTATTTATCGTCTATCATAGATAGACACATTTCAATTTAATTATTTTAATGCCATTCATCTCGATCAGGTTCAACCCTAGTGAGATAAATGACTAATATGTTATTAATTTGTGTACTTTTAACAATAAGGATGGGAACTTAAATTGATTTATTTATTTAATAATTAATGTTTTGTTGCATTGTTGGTACATACTTCTCTGATTATTTAGTGTACATCAATTGTGAAGTAATTGCTCTGTCTTTTTTCATTTCATAGTGTATTTTTTCTATTTATTTTATACTTATTTTTGACTGTATTTGTGTCTTAAATAAATAAATAAACTTATTTTAGAGAATATATTATTTAAAAAACAATGATGTCCTTTCTCACTAAGCCATTTTCGATTATGGATTGTATTTGATGGTTTTATTTTCTTGATGAACTCAATGATTGGTGAAATTTGTGCAACCCAAAACAAATCTCCATTATTCGAAACTTGAGAATCATCAACGAATAACTTAGTCTTCCTTGGTTTTATAGAGACAACAATTTATTTTATATTTTGCTGACAGATGTAGCTTCTGTGTTACATGTGGGATTTGTACAATAATCCTCAAATTTAGTTATTATTGCTTTATCGTCTATATAACAAAATTGTTGGTAAATGTTATTAAAATTATACAATTCAATTAGACGAATCTTTTCCTGTAAACAAATGCGCTTTATCTACCCACATATTATATATTATGTACATTACATAATATTGTTGCATTGACCCGAACGAATTATTTTGTTTTTTTTCCCCGTCTTTGAATAGCACATTAACCATATCGATCAGTTATTGAAACTGTGTACTCTCAGTCACTATAATTATAGTGGAGAGTTAATTTTTAATATAAGATTGTATTTTTAGAGCGCGCTTTAAGTTAAATCAAAACTTGTGACTTTTTTTATTTAATTAAATTGATAATACATATAAAAAAACAATCAATAAATATAGAAAAAGATACACAGTAAGTAAAAACATATTTCCCTTCACCAGAGTACAAGCACTCGTGTGTAAAGGAGACATTTACTTACTTTCCAATGACCAATCTCAGCACGACAAATGACGCATGCACTTCGCTAAGGCGAGTTGGCCACCAGAGTTCGCCCCAGGCATAAGAAGAGCCCCCTAATGGGAGACCCACACTCTTGTAAACTTCAGGAAGGATGCCATATTGGAACCATTCCCGAATCTGCAGTCCGTGGGCCTCTTCAAGGTCCCATTGGGCATGCGGATTTAGTGAAGAAGAACTTTACAGCCTTCAAATTGTTTTGCCATGGCTATAGTTCCCTTCTATCTGCTGAATAAAAAAATGAAATTCCAGAGTATCCTTGGTCAACTCTCTGATGCCCAGTTTTACAGTCACAGGCTTTAAGTACTCTCGCGACAATCCATGCCTGTGAATATTATTTTCACCGACGTTTATTGTTATTTTTTGCACAATTGTGCCGAGACCACGAGTCTAGAGGAGCTTCTAGAACTACTCATCGTGCTATGCATTCTGTCATTCTTACTAGCGTTCTGCGAAGGGGCCGTTTCAGTCCCCATATGCGGAGCGGGTGGAGGTGGGTGTAGCTCTAACCATTCCCGAAGAGTTCACCAAACCATACGGGTCTGGGGGTTATGTCACAGTCGTGCCATCAAACATTTCCTCTCTAGCATACGTCAGTAGGGATATGCTCTGCATATTGCGCACCCAGGCCATAGACGACCAATGGATTTTCAGTGAGTCCCAGGTCAAAGACCTTCCCCTTTAAGCACGAAGTACAAATATAATCGCAGCTGCAACTCATACAATCAGAATTACTTGAGGATTAATTCTTTTTACGTTAATCTCGATTGCTTAAAAAAAAAGTAAATGCTATCCTTAACAACACGTAACAACAATACATTTATTATCATACACACTCTCACACATAGACACATACATATACATACACCCTCCCACAAAACTCACACATACATACTTCCATATTTTATTTCATCATCCCTATACCGGCAACCGACCTATTATCCTATTCGGCATAAAAAAATAATGCAAAAAAGTTCTCTATTATTTGTTCACCATATTATACCGTTCAACTTTTTTTCCTCGCAATGCTTTAATAAGAGGCCGCCTGCACCAGTTTGGAGATAGGCCACCCATGCATTAAGGGGCCATATAAACCTAAACACCTCAATTTCAAATAAAATTCCTCAAATATGTTAAACAGTGTGTTACTAGAAATAATAGTATAAGTCTTTTCAACATTTCTCTAGTGAATGTTCGTCACAAAATTTTAAAATTCAGCCTAAATTCCCATAAATAAATTATTAAAAATATCCTTTTTTGCAGCATTTTTGTTAAATTACTCCATAACCATGTGTCGTAAAGAAATAAATCTTTTATACGCTTAAAGAGTGCATAAAATAAAAGTGAATGACCGATAAAGTTTTTTCATTTCAACTAAGGTTTGTTCTTAAAATGCAAAAAATCAACAAATTTGGGGTTTCCGATATTTTAAATCACGTATAAACCTTTTTAAACGCACGAGATATTTACCCTTACTAACACGTAACTTCATAGTGCATTGGACGGTTTTAATATATCATGTTTTCAGTCACTAAGTTTAGCGTTATATGTCCTCTTAAAAGTACAGTGACCAAAGGACAAATAAAACCTAACCATACTAAGTACCTATCACCGTATTGTAGCGACTGTACAATACGGCACAATTATAACAATATTTATAAGTATATTGAATATCTACCTACTAAATTTATTTTATCAGCATTATTTTTTAAATAATATAAGATATTAATTGGCTTTGATATGTGTAATTTTTTAAGCAATTTATGAAATAGCTATTGAGATGAAATAAAATAAAATAAAATAAAATCTAGATGAGGGTTTTATGCTGACCATATCTCACTCGTTTTCTATAACTCGTTCTATTAATAGATGTGAAGAATTTCGTTATAAAAAATTCGCTATTTTTTTATTTTCTTTAAATGTTTTCCTGTTCGCATGTTTGTACATACCTATATGTATGTAGAACCCGCGTGAGTGTCTACCTAGACATAATTTTGAGGTTATTAACAGGTCAGTCTAATTCGGGCGAGGCTGGTATTTCTATAATATATTACATAGTATGATATAGTATAATAATATATTTCTATAATATAGTATACTACATATACTATAAGTATAATGGCTTTCCGACACAGGCATTGCCCATGTGGAGTGTCGTATCTAGAATTCTCTACAAAACCAATAAAGTTATGGATATAAATATAATGATTTATTCAATACTTTTTATAAAAATATTTGGTTTCAAATAATGAAAAAATACAAATCTTTTATATGACGCTAATTACTTATCAGCATTTTATATATTTACATGTTTTTTCAAATTGTCGTATCTTACCAATGTTTTTGTACTGTACTGGAATTTGTAATACAAACATTGTTTTTTAACATAATAAATTAATGAAATAGCACTACAAATGTTTTAGTAAAATTTTGGTACCTTTTTATTAATTTGTTGTAAATATTGTTAATATTTAATAAATTATAATCTTTCATTTTTTATATATATATATATATATATATATATATATATATATATATATATATATATATATATATATATATATATATATATATATATATATATATATATATATATATATATATATATATATATATATATATATATATATATATATATATATATATATATATATATATATATATATATATATATATATATATATATATATATATATATATATATATATATATATAAAAAAACCGACTTCAAAATGAATGTGTGTCAAGATGGAAAAAAAATGGCGTCTGGTTCTCTCTGCCTACCTTCATGATGGACATGGCGTGATGGTATGTATGTAATTAGTTTTAGTAATATTTCGCCTTTACAATAATGCGTGTTATACAGATTGCAGACGCCTTTGTAAATTGAAGAGTTCGATGATTTTTCTCATGTGTTTGTTGACTTTTCTCATGAGTTTGATGATTTTTCTCATGAGTTTGATGATTTTTCTCATGAGTTTGATGATTTTTCTCATGAGTTCTATCATAAGAACTCGAATAAAAATTATATGTGTGATGATTTTCTCAAGAATTCTACTATCAGATTCTGACCAAATCGAATGAGGACCAATCGAAAGATCCTTTCTAATGAAAAAAATATTATCGAAATCGGATAAAAAGTAATGGCTAAACAAACATTATAAAACCATGGCTCAGTTGGTTAGGTATCTGACTTATGATTCAAAGGTCCCGGGTTCGATTCCCGGTGGAGACACAGTATTTAATTGTGTTTCTGTGAGATCTGTGAGACGATTAATATCGCGAGTCTCCAGAATGCGGCAACTTGTTATTAGGTGTGCGTGTTAAATTAATATTTAACAAAAAAACTCTAAAATACGTTTCAGTTGATCGAGCCTAATCACCCGAAATGATCGTCCTATAAAAGGAAAATGTTTTTGCGGCTCCTAAAACATTATGTGTGTCTGTTAAGATGTATTTTTTTACTATATCACTTAGTTCATAAGATAAGTATGTTTATTCATTCTATGTATGTATGTATATATCAATCATATATATTTATGGGTATCATCTATTCGTGGATTTCAAGGCTGCCTATGATAGTGTAAACAGAGGAAAATTGTACGAATCACTGTTGGATATGGGTATACCTCCAAAGCTCATACGTCTGGTTCGAGCAACAATGTCCAGCACCTACTGCCGCATAAAAATACAGTAAAGCACATCAGAACAATTTCGGACATACAATGGATTACGCCAGGGCGACGCATTGGCGTACTTGCTATTCAATATAGTGCTGGAAAAACCATAAGGGACTCAAATATAGAGAGAACCGGAACCATCTTTAGAAAGTCAAGTCAAGTACTGGCATATGCAGACGACATTGACATAATGGCTAGAACACTGTCTTGTATGAAGGACAATTTCATCAGGCTTGAGCGTGCGGCAAATGATATTTGCCTCAAGATCAATGCTTCTAAGACGAAGTATATGTCAGCGAAGAAAGCTCTTCAAAATAATACTCCAACGAGAGGAAATGAGAAGATATTGGTGGGTGAACATTGGGTAGAATCGGTTGAATTCTTCACCTACCTGGGATCATTGGTCACCTCAGACAATAACATTAGCATGGAAATTAAAGCGAGGCTTGCAGTAGCTAATAGATGTTATTACGGGCTACTCAAACATCTCAAGTCAAGACTAATCTCGCGAAATACTAAGGTCCTTATATACAAAACACTTCTCCGACCAGTCCTGACATACGGAGCAGAATGTTGGGCACTAACTAAAAAGGACGAAAAAATGTTATCGGTGTTCGAAAGGAAGATATTAAGGAAAATCTTTGGCCCAACTAACGATGGAGGTGCCTGGAGAATACGGTATAATCATGAGCTAGAGGCAATGTACAAAGAAACAAATGTAGTCCAATTTATTAAAATTCAGCGCCTACGTTGGCTTGGACATATTTGCCGGATGGATGATGACCGTAGACACTTGTCCCGAAGGCAGAAGAAGTAGAGGCAGACCTAGGTTGAGATGGCTGGACGATGTGCTGTGTGATATAAGAGAAATGGACCTGATAAATTGGAGAAGACTGGCGGTTGACAGGGAGGGATGGAGACAATTTCTGGAGGAGGCCAGAGTCCGTAGCGGACTGTAGTGCCAATGATGATGATGATATTTATGGGTATGGATATTCAAATTGACCCAACTGTTAAAATTTAACCAGGTGTAAGGTATACGTAAAAATGAAACATACCGTTTATATGAGATGGGATATTCCCGCGATTATTATAAATGTCTATCATCATTCTTTGATATTAAATTAATTTTATTACGTTTTTCCTCTAGCGGTACATGGGCCTATAGGCCATAAATAGTCACAATTGATTTAGGTATTGTTGTAGGCGCTAGAAACATTAATTGAAGTATTTCCTATGGTAATTATCTTTTTAATTCATAGGTTCCCAAAGAGAGTTGGCTCGCGAGTGATAATTATTATTAGAGGACGGAAAATAAATTAAGAATAAATTTTGAATCAAGCATATCCGATATAAATTTTGAATCAAGCATATGCGACCGATAATTATTTTTGTAGGAACTGAATATTTTTACTTTATTAAAATAAAAGAATTCGTTTCTTTATTCTGTTGAATTGTGTTAACTATGTGCTTCACACGAAATGCGTCAGTTAATCACAATGAATTGGTAAATTTATAATTAAACATGTTACTTCTGAGAGCTGTGTATGATAAATACTTTTCATTTCAAATTATATATTGAATGAAAATGGATTCTATCAAAATGTACTTTATTGACTACACTTGAAGAAAAAAATTGTTAACAGATTATTTTTTATTTGAATTTTGTGCGGAACACAGTCCATTAGTTTTTGTCATATCAGCAAAAATATTTGTGTATTCAGGAAGGCGTTTAATTATTATATATTATCATAGAAGTGGGTGCAAGACTTTAAAAGGTTGGAATCCTATGTTTAGATAATCGATTGAGGAAAAAAAACAAAATATTAAATTTTTGGACATAATATAACAATCATGATGATATAACAAATGATGTTCTACATATTTCAATATGGAATAAAACGATATCGTTTAAATTTAATAGTAATTGTTGTCCATTTTGAATAAATAGTTATACAAAAACCAAAAATATTTGTTTACACGTTTATTTACATTTTTTCAATATGTATACCTTATATATGACATATTTTGTTTATTTATTTATACTCCCGATTTATTTAGGCTTGTTATTTAACAATTTCTTCTTAACAACCAGATATAAATTAAAATACAAAGTGTGTTCACAAATCTTTTGCCCAAAAAATAATAAATGAAAATGATTAAAATCATTATTGTTGTATCACAACGAAAAAACTATATATTATGTTTGTATTCAATAAATAAAATTAAAAAAAAAACATTGAAAAATAGTAATACAATATCAATAATCACAGCGAAGAACTAAGGAAAAAGGGGATTAAAGACGCAAAAGAATAATCATTCAACAATTTTTAGATAAATAAAAAAAAATGGAAAAGATCCGAAATTCCTACAGAGGTTTGTACGGTAGTGCCGGACCTCTATATGTAAGCAACAGGGCCCAAGCCCTTCATATTCCAGCTAAGATGTCCAGAGGCATACCCAAATACAGCGGCCTTAAGGTCCATATAGGCGCAGCCGACATATTTTAGAATTCTTTGTTTATGAATTCATACAAGTGCGTCCACTGATCGGCAGCGGACGGAGCGCGCGCAACAGTTCGTTGGAACACCGACGCGACGCCGCGCCGTTGCTAGGAGAAGCAAAAATCCAATCGGATCTCTCATTTTTGTATGTGCATTTTCTATGGTGATGTTATATCGCCTTTTTTATGGAAATTTTTATCAACTTTTTCATCATTTTTAGGTATTTATATAGTGGAATAATCTCAATAATGTTATAAATTCAAACGTTTGGATCTTTGTTACTCATTCACGCAAAAAACGGCTCAAAGATTTTGGATGAAATTTGGCATTTTAGATGTTTTGAATGTTTATATTCTGTTTCTGTTTCGTTTATGCTGTGCCATGTAATATTTTTTTTTTTACAAAAAAAATTAAATGTCCTTGTTGAATAAGTACATATACATCTTCCTACGTTCCCTAAAATAAGCAAATAAATGCTTGTGCTATAGGTCGAGGCAGGATTCGAACTCGCGACCACTGGATTACTAGCCCAGCGCGCTAAACGCTCTGCCATCGACCCATCTATATTTAAGATTTGTTTTGTAAAGGACTTGAAGCCATGAATGTCTCAATAAATAAATGAATAAATCAATTAATTAAGATATGTTAATCCTAGAAAAATATATGGGCTTTATATTTTTTACGTCCATTCTTATTTTCATTCAATATTTTCATGCGATTACCAAGCCGAAAATACAATCATTTTGTATTTGCATTTACTAAGTCGAATTGTCAACAAATGCAAATGACAGTTGTGTCGGCAATCCGATTGATGCGCCTCTAGACACACAGCCACAATCAAATCCGTCCGCTGCGTGTGTATGGAGGTATGGACGCTAACCTTAATGCCGTAGCAGTAGCGCAATTGCTTATAGAAGCCGAAAATCTTGGCATGCTTATGAATATTATGTTAAGAAATTCAAGAACTAATAGAAATTTATTTGTTACCATATTACAAGATTAAAAATTGAACCATATCTATACGATGCTTTACAGTGCCACAAATGTAAATATTATTTTGGCATGTCATTTTAAAATTATTTTTATTGGCCATTGGAATGAACAACAACGCTAAAAAACATTAAATTTTCGACATTTACCAATTTTCTTTCAGGGTTTGCCTAGTTCAAATGTTCTAGGCTCGCCTCTGTGCGGTAGGTAGGTATATTTTAATCATAATACATAGTATATAATTTGAAGGTACGCGGGCGTACCTACTTCAGATTCTTGTAAAAAATATGTTAGTAAAGAAATAAATATCGACCTTAATTTTAGTATAAATTAACAATTAATTGGTTAATTTTATTAAAAAAAAATTCTAAGGTGTGAATCTACTCTTTAATCAACATCGTGAGTAACTCTGCTAAACAAGATTAATTAAACACTGTCTTTTTCCTTTCATTTTTACCTGTTGTCCTATGAGTGTGTCGTCTTCGTTTTAAAAGTATGTTAAGTAGTTCCAACCAGACATGGTCAATGAAAAAGTTGATTCACGTCACAAAATTCCTCAGACGATCTTGTTTATATGAATTTATGTTATCATTATTCCGTATCGCTTTTTGACCTTCACCGACTCATCTGTGACAAAAGTGTGGAAAATATATTATAAAAATCGTCATTTTTCCTTGTTTTTTTATTTTTTTGTTAAATTACGAACCAATAAAAACGCGAGTGATATTAGTATATGCTGTGTGGGTCGAGTCAAGGTTTCGAACCACATCGCGGATGGAATTTGTCAAAATTAATTATAATTTATTGATGCCACTTTATGGTATCCATAATTTGTACCTGCCCCCCTAGACAACGTGTCATTTAGCTCAAGAAAAGTAACAAGAAAAGATAACTCAATGTATGGAAGTGACAGTTGCCAGTCGCGTGACAACTGTCACTTCCATACATTGAGTTATCTTTTCTTGTTTCTCTTCTTGAGCTAAATGACACGTTGTCTAGGGGGCTGATTTATATTCTGGGAATTTATTTTATTTCATTTGGGACAGACATTGACAATCGCATACACGAAAGTATATCTTAATAATTTTATATAATGTCAATATCCAATTGAAAGTGAACACAACATGCGATATTATTCGCCAGTTGGACATTTCTTCCAACCATAAAAAAAAGATTGATCGAGTTGGTTTGGTACTATTATTTCTTAACTAGATATAAATCAAAGGCGATCCGTAAAATATTTGTTAATCTATTTAAATTATAACTGGCTTATATTGCAGGACACTCATTATTAATCTATCTGTCTAATTCTAACTTTTTTTATTTATTTTTTAACTTATAGTGGGGTTCTACAAATAAACTAGCAGTGTCGCAATACTTATTCAAATAAAGTTGTGAATTCGTTCATTTCGACGTCACTTATACTAAAATCTTTGATTTTCTGGTCAATATTGTTTACACAAAACGCTTGTGGTTCACTCAAATACGGCATTTCAGATAGAATGGTTTCATAATATCATTCGTACTTAGTACATTTCTCTTACTCGAGATATAACCATAAGAGTTTATTAAAAAAATGATGCTACGTGATTTTTAATAAATTGTGTACCGTCAATATCTGACGGCTTTAGAAAAATGTTCTTCCCTCAGACCAACGACCTAGTTCAACCCTAATTTACCACAATAAAAAATGTTTTACCCTGATTTATTCATTCATTCATTCATACCATCACGGCATATCCCACAATGTGGGGTAACCAGCGAAAGGTGTGCGGGTGTGCATTGCCTTATAAAAGGGAGCACAACATATCTGTGTATACCCACACACCAGTCTCATCTCACCTAAAAAGGCACTATATTCAGAATGGGTGGTGAACCTCATTGCTGAACTATGTGAGATGTTATAGTTGCCTGTTGTATTTTCGATTACCCGGCTCTTACCTACGGGACACTCGAAAACAATAATAGAAAAGAGTGGAAGCACTATTCTTAGCCGGTGCCTCACAGCTAACCCTGATTTATACTTTATAATAATAATAATAATGAAGACACACAACTGGAAGACACCAGGCATAGATAATATCCAAAATTACTGGTACAAATATCTCTCTGTAACACACGAAAAATTCTCCGAACTATTACACAAATGCGTAACGGAAAACCAAAACCTCCCATCTTTTTTCACTAAAGGTATCACATATCTCAAACCTAAATCAACAGACACAAAAAATCCATCTAAATATCGTCCAATCACATGTCTACCCACAATATACAAAATTCTTACCTCAATTATAACTACAAAAATAGATCTTTTCCTAACACAAAATAACATATTGACAGAAGAACAAAAAGGATGCAGAAAGAAAAGCAGAGGATGCAAAGAACAAATCATCATCGACCGGACAATAACAAATCAGGCGATAAAGAAGAAAAGGAACATGTACTGTGCATACATAGATTACCAAAAAGCCTTTGATAGTGTCCCCCACTCATGGTTAGTAAAAGTTCTAGAAATATACAAAATTGACATAAAACTTGTAGAATTTTTAAAACAAATAATGAACACCTGGAACACGACAATATACCTAAAACTAAACAACAAAATGATAAAATCAAAACAAATAAACATTAAAACCGGAATCTTTCAAGGTGACTCCCTAAGCGCACTATGGTTCTGTATCTCCCTCAACCCACTCTCCAAGATGCTTAACAAAAGCAAACTTGGCTACAAAATCACAACACACAACTTAAATACCAATCCTATAAAAATCAACCACCTTTTATACATGGACGATTTAAAACTATATGGCAAAAATAATGACGAACTAAAACAACTAATTTATAAAACTGAACGCTTTAGTAATGACATAAAAATGAAATTCGGTATTGATAAATGACATAAAAATGAAATTCGGTATTGATAAATGCAACACATGCAACACATAGTAAGAGGTAAACCCAAGGAACACACGGGAAGCACCTTGAAGGATACGAATGAAATAATACGCGCAATGGACGAAGATGAATTTTATAAATACTTGGGAATTCTCCAGAACCCAAGCATAAAAGATAAAAAGATAAAAGAAACCACCAAAAACGAATACCTTAAAAGACTAAATATCCTCCTCAAAACACAACTAAATGGAAAAAATATGACTAAAGCAATAAACACATACGCAATACCAGTACTAACATATACATTTGGAATAATTAAATGGACCAATACGGAACTTGACGATCTCAACATTAAACTCAGAACAACATCATCAAAACATAGAATTCACCACGAACATTCAGCAATAGAAAGATTCACACTGCCAAGAGAGGAAGGAGGAAGAGGACTCATAGACATAAAAAATCTACACCATACACAAATAAATAACTTAAGACAATACTTCTACACAAAACGAAATAGCCCAATACATAACGAAATCATAAACATAGATCACACATACTCACCACTTACACTTAACGACAACGAACGCAATCTAGAAATAACAACACATGACGCAAAAATTGAAACATGGAAAAATAAAACATTACATGGAATACACCCAAGTCATCTACAACAACAACATATTGATAAAGCCCTTAGTAATAATTGGCTCAAACACTCAGACCTATACGCAGAAACAGAAGGATTTATCATAGCTATTCAGGACAAAATAATAAAAACAAAAAACTACACGAAACATATTATAAAAGACAATACAATAACAAACGACACATGCAGAAAGTGTAAATTACAAAAAGAAACAATAGAACACATAACAGGTGGCTGCTCAACTCTTGCACCGACGGAATATACAATAAGACACGATAACATCTGCAAACACATATATTTGGAACTAGCCCACAAACATAAACTTATCGAAACACACCCCAAGTGGTATCAATACACACCCCCAGCTGTAACAGAAAATGATAACTACAAACTATACTGGAATAGAGACATAATCACAGACAGAACAAACCTACATAACCGACCAGACATTACATTAATCGACAAAATACATAAACACACATATCTAATAGAAATATCGATACCAAATACAGCAAATCTACAAAAGAAACATTTAGAAAAAATAGATAAATACATACCTTTAGCAGAACAGATAAAATCACAGTGGAAACAAGAAAAAGTAACAATAGTCCCAATAATATTATCGTCTACAGGCATCATACCAAAAACTCTCCAAAAAAATATAGACATACTAAAGTTACCCCCATACGTAATCACCAACATACAAAAAACTACAATTATCAACACATGCACAATAGTCAGAAAATTTCTACAGGTACCACTTTAAACAACTACACACAACCACACAGACACACAAACACATAGCCTCACAACTTGAGTATGCTCCGTTTTGAAGGAAACTACCGAACCATAACCGAGATCAATCTCCCATAATAATAATAATAATTGTTTATTTACTTTTTAAAAACAAATTACATTGGAACAATATTGAATGTATGTATACAAAGAATAAATAATAATATATACAATATATATATGAATAAGTATATAATACATGAATTAAACCATTTTTGTGGTAGGTATATAGGGTGTGTTCCACTTTTTACCTTTGTCTGCCTAACTAGGAATAATTCCCGTTTTAAGGCAGCCAATTTATTTTTTGTTTATTTTATAGTTTTCTTCCGAAACAAATATATGTTCTGAATGATGAAAACATTATTAAACAATATATCTAAATGCTGCACCCTTAAATAAAAAAGAAATAAAAAACAAAAAAATATTTTACTTAAGAAACAGATTAACCATAAATATCTAGTAGATTAAGTCAGATAGTATAGATTTGAAACATAATAATAGTAATAGGAGAGGTATACTCACACTTTTACAATCACTAGGTAGGGAGTTATATATTCTTGGACCCAGGAAAGTATAATGGTTTTGTCCAAAAGTCTTGTAGGTTTTTTTTATATATAGTAGATATTTTTATATATAGTCAAAAACAATTGTTTTGTCTTCTCGGCAGCAAGAAGTATAAATAAAATTCACAGTGAAATTAAATAAAAGAAATAATAAGCACTGACAGTAAATACATACAATAAAAAATATAAAAAATAGTTAAAAATACAATACAAAGAAAAACGAAAACTCTGCTAGCAGCAGTGCCAGCAAGATGCATACAATAAGAAATATGAAAAAAAACAATATGAAAAAAAGAAAGAAGTAAGAACAGCTTAATTGTCTCGTGGTGGGGAACTTGTTGACACTATCTTGTTTTCCACATCCTTCTGACTTCGGATGTGAATCACTCTTGCCTTTTCTCTCTCTCTTACAAAAATCCGGCCGTGCTTGATCCAGACATAGCGAAAATTAGATTTTTTAGCCATTATTCTTGTATTTTTATAGATAATTTTATTTTCTACGGTTAGATGATCATTGAAGTAGAGGTCATATTCATATTCTTTTAGTAAATTTCTCTTGGACTTTAACATCCTTAAAAACTCCTCCTTCCTCCGTTGTGAAGTCATACTGATTATGACAGTTGAAGGTTTGCCATCCCTGCGGAATGAAGAACGCTTTATATAATCTACATCGCCATCCCCGAGATCGAAGCCAATCTTATCCGCAATTTTTTTAATATGTAAGTATAAGTTTTCATCCGGCTTTGTCTGTAGACCAAACATCTCAAACTTTGTATTATGCTTTCAAGACTTCACCTCAAGTGTACTTTTTCTTTTCTTCGTTCACCTTTGTAAATCATCGCTGATTAAAGTACAGTCAGTAAATCATTTGTCAACATATCCACATAAACCCGTTTAAAAAGACTGTATTGGTTACATACCTTTTTATGGAGTATTCGCAATAGTTTTTTTAATGCGTAAAACGTGTTGTGAACAAATGTCAAACATCTTATTGTATCAATATTATATCTTACGACGATTCTCAAAGTTGAATAAAGGAATGATGTCTATAATTAAAAGTAAAACACTTTTTTGATTCTACATGAATTTGATTTATGCGATAGGCCTATATCGCCTTGTTAGGGCATTTATGAGCTTATGCCCTAACAAGGCGAAATAGGCCTATCGCATGAACTAAATTCATGTAGAATCAAAAAAATTTTTTACATTTGATTATAGACAGAATTTATAATGGAATTCTACAAAATAAAAACTTCGTCAATTTTGAATTTAGGATTTGAAAAAATGAGTTGGACGCTGATAGACCATAATATGAAAACAAAAGATTAATACTAAATATTTTTTCTAAGTTTGTCGACAGACGATTCAAGGTGAAACTCTATGATGATTAACCTAATATAAATAATAAACACTTCCTTACACCCTGCGCAAGTGGCGAATTAATACCAAATGGAAATTTCTTCCAACTAACCAGCGTTTCAATCACAGAGAAGGGAGAATTGCGTGGGAAATTAATCAAAGCATTAATTAATTTTAGTTTCACCGTCGTATTATTATTGGCACAAACCGACATCCGACATCGTTTATCGAAGACCATAGTCAAGAGTGCGAGAAAATCAAGCAAACGAAAGACATTGTTTCCTTGAAATGGTATATTTTATAGGGATATTTATCCCATGAAGGGAATTATTTAAAATTTTATTTCATGACGACAATTAAGAATCTTCTTCTTTTTCCAATAGCTCTACAGCCCGAATCGAGCCTTGGCCTGCCTCTATCCTTGAGCAGGACATGTGGAGCAGTTGTATTACACCCTTCTCGACATCATCATCTCATCTTGGAACAGTTGTATTGCGTCCTTTTCGACATCATCATCTCATCTTGTAGCAGTTGTATTGCGTCCTTTTCGACATCATCATCTCATCTTGCAGCAGTTGTATTGTGTCCTTTTCGACATCATCATCTCATATTTGAGCAGTTGTATTGCATCCTTCTCGACATCATCATCTCATCTTGCAGCAGTTACGTTCTTCTCGATATCATCATCTCATCTTGGAGCAGTTGTATTGCGTCCTTCTCGACATCATCATCTCATCTTGGAGCAGTTGTATTGTGTCCTTCTCGACATCATCATCTCATATTTGAGCAGTTGTATTGCGTCCATCTCGATATCATCATCTCATCTCAGCTTACCTTCCGTTTACCCCATGGATGTCCTGCTAGAACCTTCTATGGTACTCGTGTACTTGGCATTATATACGGCCCATCTCAGTCTTTGGAGCCATGGAGTCTTGGAGCTTGATAAATATCGTAAAGGAGGATGAAGAACGCCGTTATACGATAATTTTCAATTGTACAAAGAATTTTTTTCTTAATAGAAACTGTTATTTTTCAGACGCCGGAAATTCTCCATTGCAATTCAGCGAATCTATAATCAATCAATCTTTTATTTAGGAAGTCAATGTACCTACGTAATTTTTCATCATTCGTTGTTCGGCGGAAGGAATTTAGATTGGAAGTATTTTACATAGCATTGAAATCAGTAGATCAGAGGTGCATTTTTAATCTCCAAAAGCATAATGTTTGTCATAATTCTGAATAAGACATAATATTGACACAATATTCCTTAACGAGTTCTCGAGAGCTGCCTTAATTTTTGGAAACACTGTTTTAATTGTTATTTAATGATTGTTATCAAAATTTATATATTGTTGCATTGATTACCTACCTTGAATGTTAACAATTTTACTGCAAGATTGTCATTGATTAATTATAACATTTCGATTTGCAAAATACGATTGATATTCACATGGCCTTTGCGCCTAGAGTTGCATTGCTTTTATTTTTACGATATCATAATGTGTCAGAATAATCACATAGAGATATTGCGAACACTTTCTAGGCTCTTGCTATGATATGTTAATCTTTTTAATGTAAATACATTACCTGAGAAGTTAACAGCAATGCTAAATCCTTTTGAATAGCCTGATATTTCTTGTCTTTATACACCCTATATTAACATAAACCCATCCGTATGAAAGTCCATGGAAATATTATAGAACTGTATAATGTACAATGATTGAAACAAGTCATTAGCATAGGATAACTTAAAGTAATTTATCATTATCTGGTTTTAGACAGCAGATTGTTTAAATTCTTCAATATAAATTCACAAATAACAATAAATTAAATACTAACGCCTTAATCTATACTATATGTATAACACCATTTTAATTGCATAATTATAGATCTCGCGGGCAAAACAAGAACTGTCAGTTTTTTGTCAAATTGAGCTTATGATGCCGTACCTATTATAGAAAAGTATACCCTAAACAATTTATGTTTTACAAAAACAAGAAGGGTCATAACTAAAAAGCCTGTTAACGTTTCAATAGACTTGTTAAAAGAAAGGAACGTCGAGTAACGTGCATGAACAAGGAATATCCGTACGTATGTACATAATTGCCGACCGCCGTGACATAGTTGCTAAGCCGTTCGGTTTCTGTGAGGGAGTCATGGGTTCGATCCCCAGCAGAGGAGAAATTTATTTAAATTCATTTTCTCACGCAAATATTGCTTCTCTGGGCTGGAAACACTGATTGCCATTCGGCAATAAACTCGCCACTTGCGCAGGGTGCAAGGAAGTGTTCATTATAATTATTATTATTATTATTATGTTGCAAAAAACAAGACGTGTCAATACTTGTTATATACAAAAAAGACATGTATCCAATACATGTTTGTGTTTATATAATATGAATATTTAAAAAAATACATGGAGATACAAAAATTATACAAAAAACAAGGAATGTCGTTGACAAAAACAAGGAATTACCTAACAACCCTTGTTTTCGTAATATTTGACACGCCCACTTCTCATTTATATTATTTGATAAAACTTAATTACTCTTCTATTTTACATTTTATTATGTTTTCTTATCAGTATCAGTAAATGTAATATATCTAAAAATTCTTTTGAACAAAATGATTTCAACATTTTGTTCCAGGAAAATATAGACTTTACAAAAATTAACTTTAAGTAATGTTGTTTATCCCGCATGATTTTCAATTGTTATTTGAGTTTGGTAGAAATAAAGCGAACAATATGTATTTTTACTAACATATTTATTAATTGTACATAATGATGTACCTTTCGAAAATTTCTTCCAATCAACCTGATAAAAAATTACATGACAAAATGAGGAAAAGCAATTAATAAAAAAAAAGCCATGATCATTAGTTATGATGCTGGTAACAAACTAAGTCAATGATAATTGAAACATTGAATGAAACATACAAAGAACGAAAAGAAAATATATGTTTAAGTCGACAGATAAATTTGGTTTTATAGAAAATTATATACATAATAGTATTATTTTGTATTTGAATTTCCTTTTTAATTTTTTTTATAAATATGTTCATTATTTTGAAACGTAGAGAATTTTTATATTGTTTAGTGAATATTTTTCAAGAAAATCAATAAAATAAGAAAAATTATAAAACAACCCGTTGTTTCTATTATATCTTTTTACACCTCACTACCCCAAGGGGATATAGTGGGGAGTTATGAATTCGCAATAAGTTTATTATTTTTTTTGTAGATTATCAACATGACGTATCATAACAAAAAAAAAACAATTCACAAAATACCTAGGTGTACAAATTGACCAATGCTTAAAATGGAACCATCACATCTCACTCATTGCTTCCAAACTTAAAAAAATTAATTTCATATTCCGTACTGTAAGGAACTTCCTACCTTTACCCGTCATTAAAATAATGTATTTCTCTTTGTTTCAATCCATATTAGAATATGCAATTATATCATGGGGAGGCGCTTACCATGTTACAATAGACCCTTTGATAAAACTACAAAAATCCGTTTTAAAGATAATCTACAAGGTACCAATCCGCACTCCATCCGACGCATTATTTAATGACTTTAATATATTAAACATATTATCACAATTATATGCAAAGAACGCTTGTACATACATATATAAAAACATAGACAAACTTGACTCTACGCAAACATCTAGACCAACTAGACAGACCGAACAGGCTAAACTCCTAATACCTAGACTCAAGACAACTTTTGGACAAAGTATTTTGGAGTCAAATTATACAACGAACTACCTTTAACACTTAGACAAAACAGTAACCTGAAAATATTTAAGCGAGACATTAAAATTTGGATTAAAAAAAAGGGCAGAGACTATATTAAAAATAAATTAATCACCTGAACTCATAAAATACTCCCATAGTTACTAACCAAAACTGAAAACTAATAAGACATCTATACACTGTCTCAGAACAGGTTTCACCTAGTGAGGCAGTTTATGACAATAGTAAAATATCTGGTAACTATTATGTAACCTAAGTTAAATATATTATATTGTATTAAAAAAAAATTTCTTTGTTACTAGATTTAAGGAAAATTGTATTTTATATAATAAATAAATAAATAAATAAATCATGTTGAGATTCAATTCTGAAAGTTTCATCGAAATGTATATGTGTGTGCTGTGTAATATATGTTATGTTTCTTTATCGATCATAAACTAAAGTACTCATTCGATTCATTTCAAATTTTGCAAATATATAAATCTTAAACTCGCTTAGACTCCATTAGATTTTGAAAGATATCTGATCAGTATTTCTCAATTTTATTAACTGTAAAATATTTCAAAAAGACCACATGCTCTGAAACTTTTTTTAAATTTTTATCTTTAAAATGCTAAAAAGGCACACCACTTTCATAAAATGGCATTATAAAACTATCGAGTTTTCATAATAAAATATTCAATAAAAAAAAATTAACCAACACATTTCACGAAAATTTTCCATACAAAGTCAACAAAGCGGCTTACTATGACCGATGCTTTAGTGTGAGTGGTCCTATTAAGTTCACTGCCTCTAGATGTCCGCAGTGCTCAAAGCAAGAGCACTTTCACTAAAGGATTAAAAACATTTTTGTTTCAGAGAGCAACACAACATTAAACTATCAGCGTCCTTGGTATGATCTCGAATCATTAAACGGCGCTATACAAATGACTTATTATTATTATTATTATTACAAAAGTTAAATAGGTACTTTGTGAAGTGACTTGGTAGTGGGGAGTAAAGCGTTAGCCCAACCACTCGTTTTGTTTACAACAGTATTTAAAACGAGTGGGTTGTGGCCAACGCCAAACTCCTCACTAACAAGTCACTCTATATAAGTATTCAAAGTTTATATAAAATATTTTCAGCATTTTTATGAAATGGATTTCTTGAATTATTTTTTATTTAAATATTTTATTATGAAAAATTGATATTTCTTCAATTACATTTTATGAAGTTTGTGAGCCTTTTTACTAATTCGAAAATAAAATTTTAAAATTATAAGTTTCCTGAGCTTGGGGTCACATTGAAATATTTGACAGTTAAAAAAATTGAGAATTACTATTCAGATATCCTTCAAAATCTAATGGAGTCTAAGTGAGTATTAGATATATAAATATGCAAAATTTGAATAGAATCGAATGAGTACTTTAGTCTATAATCGATAAAGTAAAGTGAACTAGCCGTACATAGCACACACACAGATGCATTTTGAAGAAACTTTCAGAATACAATCTCAGCATGATACTTGTTGATAATCTGCAATAAAAAAATAGCCTTAAAAATTGCGAAATCATAACTCCCTACTATATCCCCTTGGGTTAGTGAGGAGTAAAAAGTTACTTTAAATGTTAAAGCTTAACGACTTATAAATATTCATTCAAACGTGATATTTATTTGACATTGTACTTTAGGTTAATACCACACTACAGGTAATTTATTAATATCTCGTTATTAACTAATTTAAAATTTAATATATTATAAATCTTTATTATTATTCATTAAGCATTTCATTTTCTACGCGAAATATATTTTACAATCTAATCACGTTAATTCAAATAAATTATTAAAGTACAATCAAGTAGGTACTTAAATGAAACACGTGTAAAATTAAGAAGGTACCTAGATTCTATTTTTCAAAATAAACATGTTTGGTTTTTATTAATGTAGTCACTAGCGAACCTGACAATTCTCGAATTGCCTGTGTAAACTTATAGATTAAATCAACCACTTAAAACTATTTTTATATAATTGAATACTCACACACATTAGATTAAATTTTTTTTAATTAAATAAACCTCAAAACCATACTTTCATACGTGAATACTTACACACATTAGATTTAATACTTTTCAATTAAATCAACCACTCAAAACCATAATTACATGCTTGAATAATTTACACATATTAGATAAAAACTTTTAATTAATACTTTTAAACACATTAGATTAAATACTTATAGATTAAATCAACCACTCAAAAGTCCCTCTACCAGTAAACATGTCGCATATCTTTTCATTTAACTCTCTTACTATTTATTCCGCAATATCTAAATTTATCTTAATCAATTGTATTAATCTGGAAGTCGTAATATTCACTGATTTATTTTTTATTTTTTCTTCCATTTGGCACAAATCACACTTCTAAGGGTGGGTTGACTAATATTTAAAAAAAAAGAACCACTCAAAACCATACTTGAGTACTTACACACATTAGATTATTAAATTTAATAACTATACTTACGTACTTGAATACTTACGCATAAGATTAAATATGCCTACATTAATTCTTAGTTATTCCAAAGAGGCTCACAAATGTGTGTTGTAAAATCAATTGTATTCTAGACCCAACGTGAAAAATAGATCTAGAAAGTTATTCTAGAACCCGTGTCTTGTTTATGTTATATTGGGAGTAGCATTGGTGACATTTTTAAAATATTTAATAGTTTTTTTTTTATTATGGTGATATCCGCAGATAAACACATAATATAGGTATATCTAGGTACGTGTTATGCAACAAGTTAAGACATGAACACAGATGTTTCGCATTCTGGACCAACACACGCAATACAGTCTATCTAACATTTCTTAACTTAGCGATAAATTTAACAAAGGCAGGTGAGTCTTACTACAGTCACACGGATTTTACGGGATTTTTTTTTAATCAAAAATATTTTAAAAGACTTATAAACCAATACAAATTAAATTCTATTATATCAAAAATGTTAGTTTGTTTTTAAAAAAGTGTTTTCAACATTTCTCTAGTAAATGTTCGTCACATAAAAGCCATGAAATAAATTAGCATAAATTCCCCTGAAAAATATATTTATATATCTTTTTTAGATATTTTTATAAATTACTCCATAACTTTATGTCGTTGTGAAAATAAATATCAAATTGAATGTTTCAAGTCAGGTTTGTTCTAAAATACAAAAAATCAACAAATTTTGGGTTTCCATCACGTCCTACTATTTGAGGTAACCAGCAACAGGAGTGCGGGTGTGCGTTACCTTATAAAAGGCAGCACGATATATGCGTGTATTCATCACCATACACTAGTTTCGTCTCACTAACTAAAATATCAAGATTCACAAAGGGTTGTGAAAGTCATTGCTGAGCTATGTTATTATTTTGTCTTATATTTTCGATTACTCGGCTCTTACGGGACACCCGTTAACAATGATAGAGTGGAAGCACTATTCTTATGCGGTGTCTCAGGGTATGGGAGAGATACCTTTGTCCTTTTGAGAATACATTATTTTTTATGAACATAGTCCGAAAAATCAGATTTACATTCATAGTTAATTTATTTATTTATTTATATTATTTATTTATTTATTTATTTATTTGTTTGTTTATTTAATTATTTATTTATTTATTTATTTATTTTTTTTTTTTTTTTTATTTATTTATTTATTTATTTATTTATTTATTTATTACTTCCATCAACGGCTAAATAGCCTTTTACAATTACATACCAAATAAAATAGTAGGTACAAACACGTTTAATACATACAATAATATTATTAAATGAAAACAAAAATAGATGTATATAATATGTACTAACATTAAAAAAGAATGAAACATAAAAAACAGTTGGAAAATAAGCCATGAAACATAATATAAAAAAGAGATACCTAAAAAAATGTATACATCCATACAATATACAATACACAAAATATATAGATGCAGAAACAAAATTATATAAATAATTAAAAAAAAAGGATATAAATAACCATTGAGTTAGTTAATTATTAGTTAAGTTAGGTAAGCGCTGCATATATTGATGTTTACTTGAACGACGATACGAGAATCCTTAATATTTCTCGGTACTATTTATTCCGCATTTCCACATAAAATTCTATGTAAAGTGAGCACCTTTTTAACAATTTTCAAGCACAAAACTTGATATGTATAATAGTAATGAGCAAAAGTCTTGCCAAGATCAAGACCAATCAAATGTGGGTGCGTGTCTCACTGCAAGACCAACACCATGAATCTTCCAAAACATAAATTCAAGTTTTTTTTTTATAAATTTAATATCTCAACGAACCGGAATATAAATATTTTTAGGAGAACCAGCTCGTCTCTATAGAAATATTAAATGTCAAAAAATATCATTGAATCATAATATTTATGTAGATGGGTCGATGGCAGAGCGGTTAGCGCGCTGGGCTAGTAATCCAGTGGTCGCGAGTTCGAATCCTGCCTCGACCGATTTCGTTCACCTATAGCACAAGCATTTATTTGCTTATTTTAGGGAACGTAGGAAGATGCATATGTAGGTACTTGTTTAACAAGGAAAACAAAAAAAAAACAAAATCAAGGCAGGGAAAAAATGCAATGTTTGCATATATTTGTAATCATAAACGAGTGGGTTGTAGCCAACGTTATACTCCTCACTACCAAGTCTCTCCACAAAGTATTCAAATTTTGTATGGAAGATTTCCAGCGTTTCCATGTAATGCGATTATTAAATTATTTTTGATTTAAATATTTTATTATTAAAAGTTGATAATTCTTCAATAACATTTTATGAAAGATCCCATACCATATAAAATGGGAAGAAGCGAGAAAGAAGAAAAAAAAAGTAGTCTGAATTTGTGAAACAATGGCAACTTGTTATGCGTGTTGTGGCGATTGCGCCAATTGCGCCGTGCAGTGCTTCGCTGCGCTGAGTACTTCGGCAGGCGCCATCTTGCCCTGCGCCGTATTCACAGCCCGTCTCCTATTTAAGGGGAAGCACAGCGCGCCCAGACCATTCCGCTCATCCAGATCTCGAAGCTAGGCATCACGCTGCCCGACCGCTCGTCGTCGTTCAAATCGTCCGCGTTTCAAACTTACATTTATATTCATTAAATAATAACTCGACATTTCTGTACCAAGTAATATTAGTAAGCACCAATTGTAATCATCAACTTGATAAATAAAAGAGTAAGTTCAATTTCCTGTTATATCTTTCAATCTGTCAACCATTCCTACCTGAGTAATATTTGATAATAATATTTAATCTATTGTATACGGTATCGCAGTTGCTTGGTCGATCAATCTGTGGCTCAGCTGTCGGGACTATCCGAACAGACGGCCTCCAGGTTCGAACCAAGCGGTTGAGATATCATTTGGGTTGTATGTAGCTGAAGGCGGACAAACAGGTAATACCTACACGTCCAACTGACCGACCTTACCACCTCAATTACAGGCGTGTATACCAGCTCACGCTGGTATGCAATCGCTTCCAACCAAGTGACCACTCTGGCACTTTAGTAAGCTCTACATACCACAAAATACCTAACCCCCAAAGTGTTAAATAAATATTTAACATAGTACCTGTTAGTTGCCCGAGAAGTAAAATAAAATAAAATAAATTAATAAATTCTTTATTTCTCTTAAACATAATAAAAAACATCGTGATTAGAAAAAGATTAACAAAATAGTATCAAAAATAATATAGCAAAACTAAACAGCAATAACCAAGATATAAAGATCACACTATACAACCTAAAATAAGAAATAATTCATAACATAAAAATAAATAATTCAACAATTATTAATATAAATAAACAAGAGAAATCCCACCAGGCGATGCCTGTTTGTGGGTATTACAAAAATCATTAGTTTGATAAAGTTATTCATCTTCAGTTAAGTTATTTTTTTCATCTAAAGTTAGTATTATATTAAAGAAATAACAGAATAATAAAAAAATATATCCAGAAAGAATATATATAAAAACGCACAACAATAAAACTTGTCGCGTCCCTCAGTAAACTTTATATTTTGCTCACCTCAGTTTTTCAACTATGGTACGTTTCTTGGACATTTTCACGTGCTGTAGGTGTTGTAGGCACTTTTAAAAAAATCAGACTTTACCTATACTTTTTTAATCAATGGTACATTTGAAAAGAATGCAACTGTGTATAAAATACAGAGTACAATTATAAAATACGAGCCTAAAAATATATAAATAAACAAATACGAAATAGGGTTGCAAAACGTAAATTCTAAATAAATATAAGGAATAAAAAATTACAGTAAATAATTATTGGAGTTTGCTGTTTTAAGTCACTGTTTAAAATGATTTAGGAAGGTAAGGTAACATTTATGTTGCTTCAATGAAGATGGCAAGCTATTATAAACTTTTGGAGCAACAAAAGAAATAAATAAGATTCGCCAAGACCAATACTTCATATACAAGATCAATAAGACTGAAGAATGCATAATCTATGACCAAAACCACACCTGTGAAAACAAGATTAAGATCGGAGGTGCTACACCAAGACCACCCTTTTCTAGCATTTGCTCATCACTAGTGAATATATTTTGTTATTTACTTATACGTTTATGTAAAGTTATACTATCGTATGTAACCCGGTTACCGCCTAACTTATAATAAAACCTATACTTACGTACATACATAGTTCATTATTGCGTAATTTCATCTCGATCAACGAGTAGCGCACATCTCGCTAATCGACTGAACTTTATCTGAATTGATACATATATTCATACCTTCGTGTTGATTTACCGAATGTTCAAGGCACACCTTTTGTAGTGATTGATATATATTTTTTATCAGCGGCAAATCTTTCGTAATTCCTATCATAAATCCTATTATGTCATACCCAACACGCGATGACTTAAACATAATACACATACGCATACACCACTTTTAATATTGAATTATTTTATTTTTATTTTATTTTATTTGGAAAACATACAGCATACATAATAATAATATATAATAATAAAAACAAAATGAAACATACAATTTTATGCCTAAGTAACATGTTTTCACTTATATTAAAGTAGTAATACCTAAACATATTTTTTATTTATTCATTATTTGTTTTTCTTTCATTATCATTGGGCGGGAACATTCGAAACACAAATATTACTCCTTCTAAAATTTGTAATTGTCATAGCAAACGTAAAAGGAACAAGCAAACAATAAAATAAAACATATTTTTAAATTATTCTGGTTAAAATTAAAATTCACAAACTAGTTTTAAAATTAAAAATTTAAGAGAAAATTCAACATCAAATTATTCTGGTTAGAGCTCAAGTTATAGAGGCAAAAAGTAGAAATAACAAAATAAATTAAAAAATACTCAAGCTGGAAGAAAGAAATAAGTATATATATAAACTAAAAATAATTATGTTTTGATATGTATGTAGTATGTAGGTAGATACATGAAATTGGTTAACTCGAAATTAGGCAAAAAATTTATATATAATTATGGCTCCTTAATTTTAATTTTTAACTATTATTATTATGTTTATGAATAATTATTTCTTTTCTCCCCTTAATGTTTTTGTATAATTGATTATTTAACTATTTCATTTCCTTAATGCTATTTTTTTTATTACTTTTTTACTTATTTCGTCAGTTATGGCCTTTTATTTTTATTGTATTAGGTACTTTGCAAACTTTCACTTGTGTACATTGTGAATACTGTAAGGTTGCAAATAAACGATGACTTATATGTTGCTTATTAGTTATACACACATTCATATTCTGTAACTGCTTGTATTACTCAATGAATAAATAAATAAATAAACCTCTATACACATTACACGCACATCTTTAATAGTTGTTTTTGACATGCTATAACTATTTGAGCACATACAAGACTTTTGACTGACTTTTAGTTCGTTCCCAAAACATAGTTAAATTTTAGGTATGTTTGAAACAATTCAATTTATTATAATCAACTTTTTTTAAACAACGAATACTGTTTTACTGAATACGCTTCTGGTTTTCAGTTGTGATCCCATCTGAGTTGTGAACTCCCACTGAGTTAATGAAAAAACATTGAAATTATTACATCTCATCATTATATTAAAAAAAAACTCTCCACCGCGTCCTCTATATCCACCATGCTTTCTTCCGCGTTTGATTTTTTCGCGACTGACATTTCTTCAATCTCTTATAACAGACGTTTTATTATTGTTGACGTTGTATGATTTCTTAAGTATTTATTATTTATGACTTCACTTTACATCTGATACCAAGATTAATTTTATGATTTAAACATAGAATTATAATGTAAGGATTTAAATGAAAGTAAACCATTCTGTTTGACACCGCCTTAACAAAAATGTTCACATATTTTTTTCTGTCAATATTATCATATCTTACATTAAAGTCTAATGTTATCCTTACCAATTCATTATTTTTTTTATTTTCTTTATTCATTTTATATATTGAAGACAAACATACAGCCAATTTAGTACATAAGACAATCAGACATTAATACAACAAATAAGCCAAAAATGTTTGATGAGTATTACTGGTTAACAAAACATGAATTGAGAAAAAAAACAATCAGTAACATAATATTATTTGCTGTTGGAAATGGAAATTGAAAGGAAATGGGGCGATATGAAAAGCGTGCATAAGATCACTCAGAGCGATGAGGGAACGTGGCCAAAATGGATAGTTTAAATCTTCTATGCGATGAGTTGAAGAGATCAATGTCATAGAAGAAAGAATCATAATTTCTGCCTGCTCTGTACCTATATAAAAGAGTGCTGTGAATAATTTGTGCCACAGATGGGAAGTCTGAATGAATATTTTTTTCTAGTTTGTCTCGTCGGTATGTTGAAGGGAATTTTCGCAAGAAGTGCATCGGTGTCAATAATACTGTTCACTATTTTGTGCAGGAATGTCATGTTAAATACAGTTCGTCTGTTTTCCAAGGACATTAACTTATGGCGTATTCGGGAAAGAGACAGGTCATTATGATGTTGTCGGTTCCTGTATATTATATTATCAACCAGATAAGCAGTGAGATCTCGCCACTGATCCGGTAGAAAATTATTCTCTTATAAACATTCTGATCTCCACCCTATGGAATATTTTGAATACTTGACCCCACGTTTTAAATAGATAAAAACTGCAATTATGAAACAGAGTTGTCCCGTACAAAGATATATTATACAGTTATTCAGTGAATATTGTGAATTCCACGAGTTCTTAGAATTTCGAATGTATTACCAAAGACCTTATAATACTGTATAGTATATAAGGTCTTTGATTTAAACTAATATAATACGATAATGGACAATGACTAGTTCTAGTACTAGTCACTTGTGAAAAAATACTTTATTTTTTATTTCTTAATTGAAAAAAGGTTATAATATATAATTCACAAAATTATTGCTACTCCTGCTGAAAGCACTACTTAGTTGTAAGAAATTTGTTAATCAATTCGCTACCTTCACATGGACAGCAAAATTTATTGGCAATAAAAGAATAATAAGAAAAAGACATCTGATGACAATAAAGAATAATTAAATCTGATGACAATAAAAGAAGAATAAGAAAAGAACACCTGATGACAATAAACAATAAGAAAATCTGATGACAATAAAAGAAGAATAAGAAAAGAACACCTGATGACAATAAACAATAAGAAAATCTGATTTATTTATTTATTTAGGGACAAATACAGTCTTAAAATACTAAAATGGAATAATACACTATAAAATAAAAACAAACAGACCAATTACATATGTCCACAGATATTAAATATAAAACATTTTAAACATCATAAATTTAAATATAACTAAGATGTGTGTTTGCCTGTGACGGAAAAGGAAGGGAAGAGAAAAAAAAAAGGATGGGAAAAGGATTGTGACAGTTAAATTGTTATATTTTTGTTACAAACAACAACTCAAAATGTAAATAAAAGTATACAAAAGATAATATTAGAAAAAACACAAATAACTAACAAAAAAAAATTCAACATACGAGTTCATGCTATGCACTTATAGAGAGAATTTTTGTATGCGTTATTACTAGCGGTGAATATATCAGAATGTGTGATACTGGCTGAGAGGTTGACATTATAGAAGTTACAAGCCCTTTTGATAAACTCATTTTGATTAGAATTAGTGTTACTTCGAGGAACATAAAACAAGTAGTTCAATCTGCCATTTCAAATTAATTTATAAATTGCCATTTAAATTGAAATTAATTTTATTTAATAAATCAGGACAGTCAACTTTTGAATTAATAATTTTAAAGAGAAACATTTGATCCGCAACTTCTCTCAATTTTTCTGATGACAATAAAAGAAGAATAAGAAAAGAAAATCTGATGACAATAAAAGAAGAATAAGAAAAGAACATCTGATGACAATAAACAATATGAAAATCTGATGACAATAAAAGAAGAATAAGAAAAGAATATCTGATGACAATAAAAGAAGAATAAGAAAGGAACATCTGATGACAATAAACAATAAGAATATCTGATGACAATAAAAGAAGAATAAGAAAAGAAAATCTGATGACAGTAAAAAATCTAATGACATTAAAATATATTTTAACAAGTGTAGAATGATTTTTAAGACACATACATTTTTTAATATAAAAAATGAATATATCCTTGATAAACAAGTACATATATGTCTTCCTACATATTCCCTAAATTAAGCATAAATGCTTGTGCTATAGGTGAACAAAATCGCTCGAAGCAGGATTCGAACTCGCGACCACTGGATTACTAGCCCAGCGAGCTAACCGCTCTGCCATCGAGCCAAAATGATAGATCTCTTAACTCAGGGTAGAATGTACGGAACATTTTTCCAGGCTATAAAACCTACTGTTCTGATTCTGGGTTGCTTATGTAGACCGCATAAAGTAAAACATCGTAACACTAATATAGTGTAACATGTTACATATATTGTATAAATTGAATTGTAATTCCATTTGCCTGAAGCAAATTAAAGACTACCGTCCATGCTGACAGGACAGTCTTGTTTTAATGTGGAGCTAATAATTAATATATTGTGTGTTTCAGTTAGTAATACATTTGATTAATGTGTTTATGTTGACATTTAATATAAAATATGGGTAGGCACGTGTTAATTATAGAAAACATGTATTAAGAAACGAATGATTCCGAATATCTTGAAATAACAGTTTATATAATACGATGTTTTAACCACTTTATACCTATTTTATGGATATATTAGAGTGTGATTCACGAGAGCGAGTTGCATTAAATTGAAATATTTGTTTTACACGAGTTATTACCAAACATAAAAATTGCTATTTATAAAGTATCCGTCTTCTTGTTAAACCCAAGCGTAAACTTACAACTATTTTGGAGGTAAACAGATTGTTTGATTATTGTGTTTACCGTTACTTTAAATTAGATACAATATAGGTAATATTTAAGTATTTATCATAAAGACCAAATTATATACAATATAGGTAATATTTAGGTATTTATCATAAATACCAAATTAGATACAATATAGGTAATATTTAGGTATTTATCATAAAGACCAAATTAGATACAATATAGGTAATATTTAGGTATTTATCATAAAGACCAAATTAGATACAATATAGGTATTATTTAGGTCTTTATCATAAATACCAAATTAGATAAAATATAGGTAATATTTAGGTATTTATCATAAAGACCAAATTAGATACAATATAGGTAATATTTAGGTATTTATCATAAAGACCAAATTAGATACAATATAGGTAATATTTAGGTATTTATCATAAAGACCAAATTAGATAAAATATAGGTAATATTTAGGTATTTATCATAAAGACCAAATTAGATACAATATAGGTAATATTTAGGTATTTATCATAAAGACCAAATTATGTAGATACAATATAGGTAATATTTAGGTATTTATCATAAAGACCAAATCCACATTCGCGCAACGCAATACGATGTCACGATGTTCGTACTGCACGCTAATCTCCAAAACCGCCTAACCGATTGTACATATGAATTTTTCTAAATTTGTATGCTTAATTCCCGATTGAGAGATAGGATAGTTTTGGACCCGATAGGTGGTGTAGTTATCGGAGATCTTATTATTTTTTTTTCATTTTCAACAATTTTTTTCGTCATATTTTTTTAGATTTCTTGTCCAAAAACATATAAAACCACAAATTTTGATTTCCCCATACCCAACTCAAGATTTTTTTAAAGGAAAAGATTCGTAATTCTTTTTTAAGTTTTATAATTCTTTGAATAGATGGCGGTGCCAACAAATCTATTTACGTTGTATTACGCGTAGGTCGAAAAAAAAAATTAAAATACATAAAATGAGGTACATATATAATGCGATCTACATAGAAGGTGGTCGATGGCAGAACAATACATAATATATTATGAGGTCTATATGAAATTCGATCTACATAGAAGGCGGTCTATAGCAGAGCAATACATAAGATGAGGTCTATAAGAAATTCGACCTACATAAAAGGCGGTCTATGGCAGAACAATACATAAGATGATGTCTATATGAAATCCGATCTACAAAGAAAGCGGTCTATGGCAGAACAATGCATAAAATGCGGCCTATATAGAAGGCGGTCTGTGGCAGAACAACGTCTTCCCGGGCCCACTAGTTATTTAATATTATATTTTTATTTAAAATTATAAAGTAAATGGAAACATAAAAATTATTTATCGAATAACACCCAAATTGCGTCGATAAAATGTCAAGTTCAAAACATAGCCGACACAAGAATCCGAACCTACAATAAACCTTCAATATTTATTTCATAACATACAGCTGATTTGATTGTGTTATTTCCGCAAATTGACGTAAAAATATTATAGTTCACGTGTGAAATATACTCTCGTATCTGAAAAATATATATTCGTTATCACGTGAAGATGTATTTTAATGTTCCAGTTGATATTTAAAATGTTTGTTTTAAATCAGCTCATTATAACGCGTTTATGTAGGTATATCAACGTTGCTAAAATTTTAAGTTGTATTTTTTTAGCACGTTTATAAATACACGCATATTTTTATTCTCTCTCATACGCATAATTAAATAAACACATTTTTTTTTGTTTATTAGAGACAAATAAAATACTTACATCTAATTCAGTAACTTTTTGAACTTAAATAGGATCGTTCTAAAATTTTAGAATTAAGAAAATTTTAACTTAATTTCGTGTTCTGTAACTGACGTTCTCGTTGTTAAAATCTACAAAATGCACCGTAGATAATAATTTGAACTCAAATTGTCAATGGTTCAGACTACGCATGCGTACTGCACACTATTCGGCCATGTTTATTTATGTAACTTCACCTAACCTAACATTTCAATTGGTCTGCACTAATATTCTCTGGTTTTTATTTTCAACATAAGGCGTGCACACGTGTAAACTATCCATTTTTTTTTCAATACACAACTGATGTATTCAACATAACTAAACTATCCCGATCTGCCGTGAAAATAACTAGTACGCTTCTACTTAGGTATGATCTAAAATTAGGAACGTTTTGACAGTTGATTCGACTAAAATGTGGCTATAGAATAGGGTATTTAACTAATTCGTGACTTATTTGGAGTAAGAACGATCTAAATAGGAACGTTCCTATTAAGGCGTTATAGAATATCAACTTTGACTTAATAGATTAGGAACGCACCTATTTTAACCGAAATGTTCTTAAAAAGTTATAAAATCGGACGTAGTATTAACATTGTTGCACAAAAAAATAAGCCTACATTAGTTAATAGTTGGCCTACCTACATATGTATACTAGGCATGCCTTTTAAGTTCTGTCGTTTACATATTTACCGCGCGGCAGCTTTGAATTCGGAACTGTTTGATATTCAAATTTGTTTGAATTTAGAATCTCAAAACAATTGAAAGTATTAAGATTACTGCTATTGTTTAGTCATTGTGTCGTTTTGAATCTGTCAGGTCACGTAAGAAAATGAATCTTACTAAGGAAAATGTCCGTGCAATAGACCTAACACGGCTTCAGTGTTTTGAAGAGATAACATCTGTGTTCCAAGATGAAGCTCCATCTCTGCGAACTATCGAACGCTGGTACTTAGAATTTCAGCGTGGTCATACCAGTCTTAGTGACAAATCTCGTGAAGGACGTTCAAAATCCGACTTCACTGAAGAAAACATCATTGCTGTGAGACAACTAATTCTCTAAGATCGTCATGTGACATATCGAGAGATAGAGGCGTTATTAGGCATCTCAGGGACAACTATTCAGAAGATATTGCATATGGCATTTGGTGTGAGAAAGCTAGTTTGCCGTTGGATCCCGCATTTGATTTCCGACGATAATAAGGAGGCCCGCGTCAGATGGTATAAGAAAAATCTTCAAAGGTTCAACCGAGGAGAGTCAAATCACGTCTACGACATCATCAGTGGTGACGAATCTTGGATCTATGCCTACGATCCTGATTTAAAACAACAATCTACAGTCTGGGTCTTCCAAGATGAGCCAAAGCCAACTAAAGTTGTTCGCTCTCGAAGCACTTCAAAGAAGATGGTGGCCACGTTCGTTGCGAAAACTGGTCATGTTGCGATAATTGGACTTGAAGATCATATAATATTTAATGTTGAGTGGTATACGAAACTTTGTTTTCCACAAGTTATCGTCGAACTTCGGAAATCTAACCCAAAGCGACGCATCATCCTACAACATAATAAAGCAAGCTCACACAGCGCTCGTCAAACTATTCAGATTTGAAGCAGGAAAACGTAGAAATTCTTGACCATCCTCCATACAGTCCTGACCTAAGCCCTAATGATTTCTTTACATTTCCTAAAATTAAGAAAAATCTTCGCGGTCAAAGGTTCCAGTCCAGTTAAGAAGCAGTCGACGCTTTCAAGACAGCCATATTGAACACCCCTACTTTGGAGTGGAATAAATGTTTTAATAACTGGTTCGAGCGAATGGAAAAGTGTATTAAACTAGGTGGTGAATACTTTGAAAAATAATAAAAGATACTATAAGATTATAGTAGTGTTATTTTCTTCAAACGACAAAACTTAAAAGGCATTCCTCGTACCTACATAATTTAACATAAACCTTTACATATTATGTTAAAGTTCCATATACGGATTGTCACACATTCTTCATTAAGTCCTGAATATGGACACACGTTTTTAATAGGGTCAAGAATGAGGAAAATAATACGTTTAAACTGTGGTATGTGTGTTAAACTAATTCACGACAACTCTATAATAATCGAGAGAGAAAATGAATTGAATGTCTTGAATGAAAATGAAAACGACTGCAAAAAAATAGTATGAAGTAATCTAAATATTTGTGCGACTAGTTTATTTTATAAGACAATAAATTTGACCTTATAATAAAAGCGTGTAAATGTTTGAGTAATAGTAGAACGAAACAGGTTGAGACAGGAATTCAACTCTTATCAACTGGATTCACTTATTCATTACAAAAATGGATAAAAAAGATCATCACATAAATGGATTTTATTTATTATTTATTTATTTACTTTTTGTACATAATATAAACAAATATAACGCACACTGGCGGGCTTATTTCCATTAGGCAATTTCTTCCATCCAACCTGATTATAGAGTGACAGAATTATGTATGTACGTACATCAACAAAAAATGAAAGCTAAAAAAGAACAAAGAAAATATACATCATAGCAAAAAAAAATAAGAATTAAGAAAGAACAAGAAGAGGAAATCGAGATTAGGTGTTTAGGGAAAAATATTCCTTCTGTAATAATTATTACGTAGCAAATGGAAGGAAGGAAAAGGAGAGGGATCAGGTATTTTCTGAGAGATATCCCTGCTTTAGTCTTTTCTTGAAAATGGAAAGCGAGTTTGAAAGAAGTTATATCAGGACTCAAATTATTCCAGAGTCTTGCTGAACGTACTACATTAACTATCCCAATTCACACAACACAAAGGATGAGCTGAAAAATTCAGTGTAGTGAATTGGGATAGTTAATGTAGTACGTTCAGCAGATCGAAGCAATAGTCCGTGACAGGTTGTAAGCCCTGTAGGTGCTTCGAGTTCCTGGTTCTTCTACAATATCCCTACTTCGTCTCTATTGAGATGTTGAAAAAATGTTAGTAAAAATATTTTTGAGTCTGTTGAGAGAGTGGAGTAAAAAAATGGGTTTTACTTACGTGAGACACCTTTTCGTTCCACAAAAGATTCTTGTCAATTAGAACTCCAAGGTCTTTCACGACTTTGGTTAAAGGTAGACATTGATTATTGATAGAAATCTCCAGTGGAAAGAATAAATTTAGATGGTTGTAAAACGAATTAGAAAACTAATTTATATATTTTTGTATGTAAGAAATTGTATGGGATTGAGACAGTTATATATATATATATATATATATATATATATATATATATATATATATATATATATATATATATATATATATATATATATATATATATATATATATATATATATATATATATATATATATATATATATATATATATATATATATATATATATATATATATATATATATATATATATATATATATATATATATATATATATATATATATATATATATATATATATATATATATATATATATATATATATATATATATATATATATATATATATATATATATATATATATATATATATATATATATATATATATATATATATATATATATATATATATATATATATATATATATATATATATATATATATATATATATATATATATATATATATATATATATATATATATATATATATATATATATATATATATATATATATATATATTTTATTTATTTATTTTTTTTTATTTATTTATTTAAATCCACAATAACCATACATAAAAAATTACAACAATACGACAGTGAAACATAGAACATAAAATTTTTTTTAAAAATTGACAATTTAGTATAACATGTTGGCACTGACAAAATGAATACAATCTATCAGTACCAACATCCAGTGGGTAAGAACTATTCCACTAAGCAGTGCTTGTGTCGGAATAGCTTTACAATTCATTTTAACTGACACAGTCTTTACTTATGTAACACATTTATGTCTAATATATAATTATAACATATAAAAAAAATCAAAAATACAAATTATAATATAAGCTATAACATCACGGTTTTATAATCATTTCATAATTTTAAAAAATATATCTTCAATGTTCATTCTACCTTTGTTGAGAATCCAAGAAGATAGTTTATTTTTCATAGCACTTAGTGATTTTATATTATATATCTCAGAACCAATCAATTCTTTTGTAAATATGTTTAAAATACGAGGCAAAATAAAATCAAAATGTTTTTGAGCAAACGTGGTATGAGCTCTGGGGATGGGTAAAAGTCTGTGTCTAATATTGTAGGAATTTTCAGGAATTTTCAACTCGAGTATATTGTGTTATATTGAGCTTATGTGAGTAAATGATTAATTTCTTGAGGTATAGCTGACGAATATCTAAAACTTCAAATTCAAAAAATAATGAATTAGACGGATATCTAAAAGGTTTTTTATTAATAACTTGATACTCTTCTGGGCTATTTCAATGGGACTTAGTGCGGTTTTATACGTTCCTCCCCAAACTATGATGCCATAACATAGTATAGATTGAGCAACTGCATAATAGATGAACTTAAGGTCATCTATTTTAAAAACATTGCGAATACGTAAAAATAGATAGATTAGTTTTCGAATTTTTATGGAACATTCCTCAATATGCTTTTTCCAATTTAAGTTATTGTCAACAACAACTCCTAGATACTTGATCTCGTTACATTTTTCCAGGGGGGTACATTGACAGAAATTTTTGTAGCAATTGTGAACTGTAATAGAATGTTGATCCAAAGGTTGTCCTCGTGTGTCAATACTGAAGGTCATAAATTTAGTTTTTTTTATATTAAGAGATAAGACACTGTTATCTAGCCATGATTTAACTATATTGACTCCCTTTTCTGCCAATACGTACGCTTTTTCCCATGTGTCACTATTGAAAAGTAGTGCAGTGTCATCTGCAAAAGTAATAATTTTTCCTCCAATTTTAAGAAAACAGAGATCATTTATGTAAATTAAAAATAAAAGTGGTCCAAGGGTACTACCTTGAGGAACGCCATAATTTATTTGCTTTATGTCACTGGTTGTGGTTCCAATTTGTACAAACTGGGATCGTTTTTCAATATATTCTTTGAAGAATTTTAATTCTGTTCCATGAATTCCCACGTTTTCTAACTTTTTTAATAAAAGTTTATGAGAAACCGTGTCAAAAGCTTTGGCTAAGTCTAAAAATATTGCTATGGTTTTTCTATTTCTATCAATGTTACTAGCAATATCTTTGATTATTGACAGAAGAGCTTCGTCCGTACCCTTATTTTTTCTAAAGCCATATTGATTTTCTGTAAGAATATTGAGCGTTTCTAGATGTTTTGTAAGTTGAAGGCTGACACATTTTTCAAATATTTTTGATAAAACACTCAAAATGGATATTGGCCTATAGTTGTTGGGATTTTTATGGTCACCTCCTTTATAAAGTGGGATTACCCTAGCACATTTGAACGCCTCAGGAAACTCACCATGTGATAAGCTACAATTTAGAATATGAGTTAATGGTTCAGCGATTTGATTTTTTACTGATTTTATTATTTTGGCTTGTATTTTATCGTATCCCTTAGAATTATCTGTACGAATATCTTCAATATACTTAATGGTGTCATCTTTGGTTATATTCATTAATTTAAACTTTGCGTGCGTATATTTTTTCCGTTCATAATTTTTAAGAATCTCTTGTTCAGTTTTCTGTGATTTAGAGAATAATTCAGTAGCTAGTTTATTACCTATACCTGCAAAATGTTCATTCATACAGTCAGCAATTGGTTTATCTCCATGAATCAGAGAATCGCTTATAGCAATTGATTTAATAGTTGTTTTGTTTGAGTCATTTACATTATTTAGTTCTTTCACTATCTTCCAGGCAGTTTTTGAAGAATGATCTTTTTGTAAAATTGATTTGTAATATTTTTCTTTATGGTGTTTTATGATTTTATTACATATATTTCTGTATTTAATATAATATTGATAGAAAGATTTATTATGAGGATATTTTTTAACCTCTAGATGTAATATATCTCTTTTTCTGACACAACTTAGAATAGATTCATTCATCCATGGTTTAATAGGTAATAACTTGGGCTTTTTAGCTTTAATTTCTGTACTTTCTAACAAATGTTTTTCTAAGATCAACATAAAAATTATATATATATATATATATATATATATATATATATATATATATATATATATATATATATATATATATATATATATATATATATATATATATATATATATATATATATATATATATATATATATATATATATATATATATATATATATATATATATATATATATATATATATATATATATATATATATATATATATATATATATATATATATATATATATATATATATATATATATATATATATATATATATATATATATATATATATATATATATATATATATATATATATATATATATATATATATATATATATATATATATATATATATATATATATATATATATATATATATATATATATATATATATATATATATATATATATATATACTTGACGGTGAGCTTTCAGTGTGAGTAGACGTGTGTCGCGCGCGTGCTTTTCGTTAAGTCCTTGAAAATGCCTGGTGATATTCAGGCGAAACGTCGGAAGACAAATGGTCTTAGTCAAGACCTACTGACACGGGAAAACCGAGATAAAAATATTATAACATATATATATATATATATATATATATATATATATATATATATATATATATATATATATATATATATATATATATATATATATATATATATATATATATATATATATATATATATATATATATATATATATATATATATATATATATATATATATATATATATATATATATATATATATATATATATATATATATATATATATATATATATATATATATATATATATATATATATATATATATTATGGCCTAGTGCAGTCAGTATTACAATACTCTATAACTAGCTGGGGTATATATATATATATATATATATATATATATATATATATATATATATATATATATATATATATATATATATATATATATATATATATATATATATATATATATATATATATATATATATATATATTATGGCCTAGTGCAGTCAGTATTACAATACTAACAACATACATATATTACTAGCCTAAATTGTGTGGATTTTGTGCAGAAACTCATAATAAAGATTATTTTATAAAAGCCAAGAGATTACCCAGTTTTTCAGGAGTTTAACGTACCAAACTTCAATGAACTTTTCAAGAAATATGCAATACTATAAGTACTCAGAGAGTACCATACTTTCATAACTGAAAATAGAACGTATATCTCTAAACAAAAAGAAGAACGACGCTTGCTCAACATCTCTACACATTTCTGGGTGTAAAGTATTTTAAAAGTATTATAAAAAGTATGAAATATCGAAGAGTGTAGAAAAATGAATCGCGCTATTTAAAGCTTTATTTAAGAAAAAAGCGACACGGCCCCAGTAATTTTGTTGGATATTGTAAATGAGAAGTGATTGTTGATTATTATTTTTTGAATGGTTTTAGTTATGGAAATGGTATTTTCGTTGTTGTTTGTGCGTGTGTGTTTTTGTGTACATGAGCCGAAAGTTGATCTGAGTCGCCATCAAATCTTTATGACCAATTTATGTATGCGTTTTTCCTTATTTTTCATTTATTATTCTTTATCTTTTTTCCTACACTAAGCGTGACTATGTTTTATGTCTTGTGTATCACTTGTATTTGTCCAGTCATTAACTGTGTGCTTTGAATAAAATGTAATAAAATAAAAACATAATATGTAGCTAATAATTATATATCAATATTTTGGCCTTTATGATAGCTACACACGACCTCCCCTACACAAACTTTGTCAGCTTTAAGGGGGAGGCGATGTTGTATTAGATTATGTTTTGTATATATTATTATGAAGTGGCAATGGGCAGGTCATGTGGCAAGACAAAGAGATGATAGATGGACCCCCAAAATTCTGAATTTGAGACCCTAGAATAGAAGAGGTGTAGGGAGACCACAGAGGAGATGGACTGACGATATTGTAGAACTGGTGGGACATGGGTGGAAGCAGAGCGCCCAGGATAGAGAGAAATGGAAAACTCAGGAAGAGGCCTTTGTCTAGCAGTGGAGTGAAAGGGGCTAAAGAAGAAGAAGACGATATATTATATTGTAATATTACATGTATTTTTTTGTATTATAATAAATAAATAAATAAGAAGAGATAGGATTTGTGCATTATTAAGTAACGACAGCAGACGGGGACTGCCAACAATAATAGCTTGGAACTTTGAGTTGGGTTAATTAGAAGACCGTTCTCCGAGGACCAAGATGAGATGAAACTGAGATTATCGTTCACAGAACGGGTAGCACTGTGAATGTAGTGTATGTTAAAGTGAATATATAACTGAAGATCGTCAGCAAAAATGTGATAGTGACATTTTAAGTTTTTTTTGTAATTGAATTTATAAAGATGGAAAATAACGAAGGAGAAAGAACACCACCATGGGGTACTCCAGATAACAAGGTGGTGACATCAGAAGTAGAATCAGCGATCTATAATATCCCAACTTCGTCTCAATTGAGATGTTATTGTCAACAAAAAAGAATCAGCGATCTTAATGCAATGTTTACGATTGTTGAGATAACTAGTGAATCATTCCAGCACTGGCTAGGCTATATTAAGTGAGGATATTTTGGCAATGAGAATGTCGAAATCAAAAGAATTAAACGCGCTACTGAAATCGAGTAGTTTGAGGATAGTTAGTTGCTTGTTGATTTATTTGTTAGTTGATTTTAGAACCAAAATACCTTGATTTTTTTTTCTCGTTGATTATTTTTGATTGATTTTTCAAAAATAAATATTTTTTCACTATATTTTTTCATTTTTCACACAATGTAGTCGCTTTGTCAAATTACGTATTTCATTTATATGTTCTTCAAAAATCAAGAAATAAAATATTCATTGACAGGACAACCTTTCACCAGCGAAATCAGGTCCAGAAGATTAGCTTGGATTGGACATGTTATCAGATCAGGGGAAGAAAGAGCCACAAAACGCATCCTGCAAAATAACCTTGTGGGCAAGAGACCCCTGGGAAGACCGAGGCAGACATTGATGAACAATGTTACCCGAGATCTTAACGTGCTGAATGCTTGTGATGACTGGGAGTACACTGCAGCTGACAGGAAGGCTTGGAAAGCTATTTTTCAGGAGGCTAAAGCTCTACCGGAGTTGTATGGCCAACGGAAGTAGGTACGTATAAGTATTCATGCTATTTACGAGTAGATTTAAAATATATTTAAAACATTTTCTTCGCTATTTCATATTAAATATGACAAAATATATTTTTCAGATACAAATCAATGTTTCGTGCGTGTGTGTCTTTATTTTACTACTTGTAGACACATAACACCATAATTAAAATACAATAATTTCAAGACTACCATAAAAGACTAAACGTGAGGTCTCCTCCTACAAATAGTGCGTGTTTATTTATGAAAGTAATTATTAACATGCCAAAATATTTTTCTAGTGTAGGTACTTATTTTGTGTTTTTATGTAATATTTTTAATCTATAAAAATACCTTATGTAGGTAGTTAAAATAAATCTACATAAGGGGCGTTATCACTAATAACCAGTCCTAATAGTTTATATTATTATTTTGATGTTTACGACACGAATAAAAGTAATTAGAAGTCAATAAAATGGCAGACATCGAGATATTTCGCAGCGTCATAAAATTTTGAGAAAAATATTGAACAAAAATCGAAACTACCATATTTTTATTGGCATTTTTAAATTAATGTATATTTATATAACTATACGAAAAATATTATTACTCCAGTAAAGACAATTAACAATTTAACGAAATCGACAGTCACGATTTGTTGCAAATACATATATATTCTTTTCGCTTTGACCTCCACACTACCATTTCTAGAAGAATCATTCTGTAACATTCCGTTAACCAAGAAAATTCATACCATCACGGCATATCCCACAATGTGGGGTAACCAGCAAAAGGTGTGCGGGTGTGCATTGCCTTATAAAAGGGAGCACAACATATCTGTGTATACCCACACACCAGTCCCGTCTCACCTCAAAAGGCACTATATTCAGAATGGGTGGTGAACCTCATTGCTGAACTATGTGAGATGTTATAATTGTTGCCTGTTGTATTTTCGATTACCCGGCTCTTACGGGACACTCGAAAACAATAATAGAAAAGAGTGGAAGCACTATTCTAAGCCGATGCCTCACAGCTTAAATAATAATAAATGATAAAGAATAGTTTTTAAGTCCCGAAAAATCATCTTTATTTATTTATCGCAATCACTACATAATTAAAAACTCAATAAAAAAAATAAAAAACCTCCAAATTCAAATGCCGAGCATTACTATTAGATGGAATATTTTCAAGGAAACGTACCTGCACAAAATTCAAATGCCGAGCGTTACTATTGGAAGGAAAATTTTCAAGGGAACGTACCTGCAAAAAATTAAAATGCCGAGCGTTACTATTGGACGAAATATTTTCAAGGGAACGTACCTGCACAAAATATTGGTTACTCTTGGCCAAGGATTTTCATATAATATTATACTAGATGGAGTACTCCGTGCAAAGAGTGAGTCATGGTATATCGCGCGTTTGACGTCTTGGTTGACAACATATTGCAGTTTTCCGTAAATTTCAACACTTCCTAGATAACTGTTCTCTAAACCTTAATGAACAAAGCGTTTTTTTTTTGACAAATAAATCCGAAAACAATTCACATTCTCTATAGAAAAACGATGTGGTCTGCCCACCTTGTTGTCAAAAGTCCCGCGGAAAAAATCCTCACTTCGATTCATACAAAATTTTCTAACAGCGACATCTAGTATATTATATGAAAATCTATTATCTCAGCATTCAAACCCGATCCTAATTTATATATTTGCACGTAGGCAATTTCTACCAGTCAACCACAAACAGATAGGTAGGTAGGTTCTTAGAAAAAATACGCTATTGTAATGTCAAGAGTGAAGCCGCAGTTCCCCAAAGTAGTTTGTTCTCTCGGGAAAAATTGTATACTAAACATTCATGTAGGTACCTACTTATCCGGTAGAAGAATCAGCCCCCTATACAACGTGTCATTTAGCTCAAGAAAAGAAACAATAAAAGATAACTCAATGTATAGAAGTGACATTCACTTCCATAAATTAAGTTGTCTATTCTTGTTTCTTTTCTTGGGCTAAAGGACACGTTGTCTATAGGCACCCAATGCGTAAAATATAGTATTTGCAATCACGAACCATTCAGCGATAAATATTAGTAAGTAGGTACCTAACTTAAATTTATTGGCGTCTGGCGACAGATGAATCAGAGGTAAAATATATGGGATACAATAAAATACGACAGCGAACTAATTATATGATGTGTACGTAAATCCCATTCCCTTAATTTTTTGACTAGGTTAAGTTAGTATTCAATAATAATAGCGACTTGCGTGAGCGAGTTGCTTTATAAATTGAATAAAAATTGGTCTCAAGAAAAATGTTATCCACACCTTTGCCATTTGAGGTTAGGAATATTTCTATTATGTATTCACATTTGATAACATTTTTGAAATAAATTATATTTTTCAACATATTATTTGCGCAGTTGTAAGATATCTACTATTTTTAATACTATTTATTATTTATTATGTATTCAGTAAAATATTTGTGTGCACGCATATTTTCGACTTCCGTCCCTTGATCCGTCTGTCGCCAGACGCTTGTCTTACATTTATACAGCATATTGTAGTAGTTTTTCTGAATAATATGCTACCTACATACATACGTCTTTTGAAATTATGAAAATTGATATCGTTCAATGATATGAACGCACGATTATTTTGAAACCCGAGAATTTATGTCTCGATGATTCCTTTAAAATATTAATCACGCAGGTATCGCGATATGCCTTTAATGGATCGATGCTATTTATTTTATATCACAACACCAACCAACTCGTATATAGATGCTTCTAGTATTTCAAACATATTTAAGATTGGCCGTTGCTCCCAGCTGTGTAGGATATTCAAGGACAACACGGTTTTACTGTTAACAAAATGAAATTGAATTAGTACCTACACATTGTTGTTAAAAATGGACACATCTTAAATAGTGAGGAACAAAAGTTTTGCAAGTCTCAGATCAAGATTTCATTTGTCTCTTCAAGACCAAGAACTGGAGACAAAGCAATTCTACGACTGGGCTACATCATCAAGACTCTTTAAATGTCTTGCAATCTCTTTTAATATTACTTCTTGGGCAACCAACAGATACTATCTGTATTAATTTAAAACGCACCCAATAACAAATTGCCACATTCAGGAGTCTTGCGATATAAATCGTCTCACAGATCCAAACTGAAAACACACTTAAAAACTGAATCTCCACCGGGAATCGAACCCGGGACCTTTGGATCAGCAGTCAGATATCCAAGCAACTGAGCCACGAAGGCCGAATTACTAAATAGTCTTACTAAATCTTATCTATAGATCTACCGTCAAAAGTTTTCTCCGAGTAAATGACCTTTCTCTGGATCAAATATCCTCCACGATTTCCAAGATTATGTATAGTCAATTTATTACTGCGAAAAAGAAATTATACATATATCCAATCTTGAACATTGTCGAATCGATACAAAATGACAAATAGAATTACGATTGCAGTTAAACTGTTGATTTTATTAGACAGCATGGGTTGACTCAAGGGCTTCTCACAATATTTTTAAGAGTCTTGGTGTTCTTATCGACTCTCAATAATAAAAAGGTTGTAAGCATTAGCGGGTGGGTAGTTACCTAAATAAACAAGAAGCTAAAACAAATTTTCCAATAATGCGAACATTTTCCCTATAACTCACTATGCAAACACAGACTTGAATAAATCAATGTGTAATGCAATGCTAGGAAGTTCTTAGAATTCAATATGGTAAACATGCAGATAGGTATTTGGTTGGACTGCATTGGTATATTGAATCCGAATGAAAAACGCAGTATCATTCTTGCGTTACAAGTTCAAGTTCAAGCAAACAATCTGCTCATCCTCGCTGGAAGATAATATTTGTACCTACAGCTAGTTTTAACACTTGATCAATCATTAAGTAGGTATACACCAAACAAACCAAACAAACAAAGTAGGTATATAATCATAACACCAAAGTAGGTATACACTAACAGACATAACACCATAGACTGGTGTTATGTCTGTTAGTGTATACCTATTGTGTCCTATTGTGTTCTGACTGAAGATTAGCGTTTCGATTCTTTATTTGTTATGAAAGTGTTGAGACCAAAAAGTCATTTCTTAATAAGATTTTTTATAACCCCTATTCACCATAATTTAAAAAAAAAAACGTCACTTTACCGTCAAATCTGCTGAACGTACCACAATAGCTATCCCCATTCATAATACAGAAGTTTTCAGCTCTTCTTTTCAAGTACAATCAGCTAGACTATGGAATGGCCTAAGTGATGAATTTACGTCATCTCAATATATACAAATATTTGAAAATAACCTAAAAACAATGTTTATATTTTAAATGTATTTATTATTATTTTTTCTCTTTCTTATTTATTTATTTATTTATTTATTTATGTAGCTTCTCGGGCAATTAACAGGTACTATGTCAAATAATTATTTAACACGCACCCAATAACAAGTTGCCACATTCTGGAGACTTACGATATTTATCGTCTCACAGATCCAGACTGAAAACACAATTTTAAAAACTGTGTCTCCACCGGGAATCGAACCCGGGACCCTTGGATCAGCAGTCAGATATCCAACCAACTGAGCCACGAAGGCCGACAATATTATTTGTATTTTTCTCTTTTAAACGTACCAAATTAACTTTAATTACTTCACGTTGCTCGGGTTGGTTGAAAGAAATTGCTATATATGTATTGTTATTAAGTATAAATATTGTGTAATGTTGTATACCTGAATAAATAATAAAAGATAGGAATAAAAGTCCATTTTAAGTTAAAAAAGAACGTTTAAATTACATTTTTTCTCTTTGCTTTCTTGATTACCATTTTCTTTCGGCAAATCCGAGTTTAATTTTCAAAATGAAGAATAAACAAAGTTCTTTGCCAATCCATGTACAAGTCATGAGCAAGTGCAGGATGATCTAAATAGAATAAAAGAGTGGACAAAAAAATGGCTCATCAAAAAAAAGTGCACTGTTCTACATATTGGAAAAAATAACCCCAGGTTTGAATACTTTCTTGAAAATACTCAACTAAAAGATGTTGAATCACAAACTGACCTAGGTATCATTGTATCCGCAGATTTAAAATGGGAGGATCATATATTATTATTAGGATTGTTAATAAAGCAAACTCCCTTATTTACTGCATCAGAAAAGCTTTCCAGAACATCACACCAGACTTAATGTTAAAAATATATGAAGCATTTGTTAGACCATTGTTGGAATATGGTTTCCAAAAATGGAGTCCCTATTTTTCCAAGGACATTGACTTACTTGAGAGAGTCCAAAGACCTTTTACAAAAATAACCAGGACACTTCGCAACTTAACATATGAGGAAAGACTGGAGTTCTTAAAACTGTCTAAACTAGAAAACCGAAGAGAACGTGGAGATCTTATTGAAACATTCAAAATATTATCAGGCCATTATGACTGTGAAAACATGAAAAATCTCTTTCAATATAGTCATAACACTAATTTGCGTGGCCATATCTTAAAACTTGTGAAAAGTAGGTTCTCGAAAAATCCTCGAAGGCATTTTCTTTCAAATAGAGTGGTGAATACTTGGAATAATCTGCCCCAACATGTTTTGGATGCTGAAAATGTTAATATTTTCAAGAATAGACTGGACTTTTTTTTTGACAAAGCAAAATAGTTACAACCAAATAAGAAAATTCGACAGTGAATATGGGCACATCAGCCTTGGCTGCCTGCCTATAAATAAATAATAATAATAATAGTAATTCAGTGAAATATTTACCCTACTACTATACAAGATTATAGTTTTTCTAATTCTTTCAACAGGATTCTGTATACTAAAGAAATAATATTTTATTTATTTTTAATATACTGCTTCTACTGATATTATTTGTATGTATAATACTTTTTTAATGCTTTATGTTTTTCTTCAATATGTGTTTATTAGTAAATAAATTAGAATATAAATATATTGGACAATATTCAAACCATTATTTACAACTTATAGGAAATTGTTCAGCTGAACACCACGTTGAGACCCGTAGTAAATTTACGTCAATAATTATTTTATCGAATGAATTCACAAGACTGTTATCGTAGTATAAAATTATATCGACGTTAATTTAACAACCAGGCGAGCGGTATACGATTTATCAAAAAAGAATTGGAAACAGTGGTTTAGTGTCAAGTATTGTTGGATAAAATTTATAGCACTCCGCGACCTTGCCAAGAATTTAACAGGATAAAGAGATTCTCAAACAAATCATCACTTGCACCCATTCAAACATTGTATAATTGTTGGTTGTCTTTTATATTGTTTGGTGTGAAAAAACAAGATTAATTATTCGGTACAAAATAAACTTAACGATGATACAAATCAGAACATTACAACCTAAATATCGCGTAAAGAACATTTTTTTTACAATAGTCTTTTAAGAACTATAGGGTTACTCATGACACAATCTTAATGCGTTCTTAACTAATCTTAATCTTAAAAATGTACAAATCAGTACTCGATCATAATTTAATCTTATATATTTTATTTCATCCTGGGAACACACAGTTATATCATCATTTGCGCAGCACCACTACACATACATACATGGCAGAACATTTTTTCAACAAATTTCCAACGGATATAAGACAGTCAAATTATGAAACGCTAGGTAACAAAATAAAGAAGCACTTTAAAGTAAAAGAATAGAAAGGGGGTTAATAGAATCTTGGGGTTTAAATTAATTAATTGTTTTGATGCTTTTTTCTGCTATTTGTATTAAAATATAAAATCTAAAATACACAGTGGCTCAAAAATCTTTTTTTTTTTTCGAAGAAGTCAAAAATCTTTATTACAAGTTATTTCACTTAAACAATACAGATATCCCTCTAATCAACTTTTTAAAGAATTTGGTGTACTGGACATGCAACAATTGTATATTAAGACAATTATTAAAATAATGCATAACTATCCATCAAAATACTTACCACAACACACACACTGACATTAAACACAAGAAGCAGAACTTTGTTAGATCCAACAACTGTACATACAACTTTTGCACAGAGACATTACTTTAACTTAGCGCCGCGGATATTCAATAAAATAATACCTGATTTACTTCAATTACCCCTACCAAACAATAGCAATATAAACAAATTAGTAACAAAGTGGTTGATGGACAGGGGCTCAGAAGAGTGTGAGAGGGATCTTACTCATGTCTTGAAATGATGGATCTCACTCATGTCTTAATATCAACCAACGCATGTACATTGTACATACAACACAAATTTTTGACTGACTAAATACTTGTACAGCTACTCATATTGAATAGGTATTGCCTAGGAACAGGCTTTTGCCTAGTGAGGCAATATATCCAAGTACCTAATATTGTAATATTTTTTATTTGTATTGTATTTTGTATTAATATTGTTATGTAATTATGGCTAGTGTTATTCTTTTTTATTTGGAAATAAATAAAAAAAGTTTCGTCATTGGTGGGATAGTAACTTTGTAGCGCCATGATGATTTTTTTTATAATAATATAACAATTACCTACTTTGGTTAAACCATTTATTAGTAGCAAAGTCGTCCGTTTTTGAGAACAGCATTCTCTTCTTCAGGATAAGTTATGTTTCCAAAGAGGAAAAAAAGACAATCTTGGTTGATGAGCCGTTTCCAGAGACAATTAAACGTTAAACAATTTGGTCAAAATTGCCGAGCGTACGTACCCACCAATTAACATCCTACTTAAATATACAATTTTGTGATTGTTTCATCTGTCTCACAACGATTTATCGTTTATTCATAGACTAAATGTAAAGTGAAACATTTGCATAAGACAATAAATAAATTGTTTCGTACATAGAATAAAAAAAATAACAATTGACAAACGAGTAAATAATTGGTTACATTGTATCTACCTAATTTTAGAAGTTAAATTCAAAGTCAAATTTTCCAAAAGTGGAATCCAATAGATGAAATGAAAAATTGTATCACAAAAGCCAACATAAGACATTTTAATAAAATAGGACTAGACTTTTCTTATTTGAAATGAATCTCACAACGGTCTTGTTCAACTGATTTTACTCCATACTGACTTAATTTGATAAATGCATTAGGTAAATATTATGATATTTTTGCTCATAAAAAATCACCTTCGTAGATATAATCAATTTACATGAAAAATGACAACTGACTATCTTATGTATACACAGCAAATAATTTTTTTATACACATTCCTTATACATACATTCTATTCCGCGCAACAAATAGTTTCAAATACAATCATCTCTTGTGAGTATTGAATTACAAATCAAAGGTTTAAATCTCACATTTATCTCCAATATTTGCGCCGGTAACAATACTCATTAATGTCCTTGCGAATTTTCCCATGAAAATTATGATAATTATATCCTGGAATCTAGTCCTGTAATTTAATTGTGCAATATCAATGATAATAACAATAAACTTCCAATCATATGCAGGTATTTTTTGATAAATACTTTATGTGGGTGTATTGTTAACAAAGGATGTGTAGGTAGTTTTATGTAATTCTTGTCAATAATAGTGACATTGATCACAAATAAACACATACATATATCAAAAATTCATTAGATTGCAGGATCAAATTATAATTCACAGAAGATTTATGAGCGTATTTTAATCACATTAATATACAAACAGTTGCAATACATGAACACTTTTGATAACACTGGATGATTTAAATACAAGGATATTGGCTCTTATATAAGAAAAATAGCCACTATTTCTTGTGACAATACAAATTATAAAATTATTTCGAATCCAGAAAAACTGGTTGATCTCAAATAGTCTTGGTGCACACCATTGACATGTAATTATAATAAATCTTTAATTGTGCAATACATTGTAGGGGATTTATTGCCCGTGGGCAATTTCAATCAGTCAATTGTAAAATGTTTTGTAACATTATTATTCCCGTCGTACAAGTTAATGCCCTCTCCGGAATTTTTAGTCATGGGCGGCAAGTTGGGGGCATTCATAATATGGGAATGAGAACAATTTTTAAATGTAACAGATATACAAGAATAAACCAAATGTTAAATAAACTAAAATTAATGACATTAAAGCAATACATAATATACAACACATTAACTTTGATTTTCAAACTAAAAAATAATATGCTTCCAAAATATATGCAGAAAAATATATTATTCAATGTCAATGTTACCCTACGAGAGGATGGCAGGATTTTAGACTTCCAAAAACGATATTAACAAGTAGGTAGGTACACCAAATTTTTATACCATAAAGGTCTAAAAATATATAATAATTTGCCACCAAACATAAAAGAAACCACAAGTCTTACCATCTTTCCTAGGCTAGGTGCTGAACACATGGTTAAAAAATATTAATGTTCTCCATACTTTTACATGTTCTAATAATTTAGTGTCATACTCTGTACCATAATTTATTATTGAATCAAAAAAAAAATTATATACCTACTTTTTGTTTAAATATAAGTTATTATTATTAATAAGTCTGGTCCAACCGGCGAAATCAAAACCCTCGTGATTACCTATATCATGGATATAATTATCATATGGAGTTCTATATAATATCTTAGATGTTATAGAACTCCATAAGATAATTATTTATTTATTTATTTTATTAACGGCGTTTGCCATTTACAAGAATAATTCAAAAGATACAAAATATAGTACATAAAGTGTGATAATGTATATTGCAAGGTATGGTGGTTTATGAGAAAACAAAAACAGAGAAGCTAAAATTATACTCACCATAAAACCTTACCACCAGCAGTCAGCGATATTGCAATGAGACTCATATAAAATAATACAAATATCTCAGTATCTCAGAGCGTGTTGTTTATTGATTAAGACAAAAAAAAGAATATATTTAAGTATCAAATAAGAATTTTCTGTTCAATAGAACAGTAAGGAAAACATGAAAGCTGAGTCAGATATGATGTGGGTAAGATTGAGCGATGAAAGAAACGCATAAGTACAAAAGAAATTACAATTTATTGTTATCATGGTTGGTAATGAGTGTTAAATATGATGCAATTATCTACGCTACCTGAACTAATCTAAATATTTGACATTTAAATAAAACAAGTTAATTCTTAAATTATAATTTACAAGTTTTCAGATATTTTTCTAAACCATGTGGTGTATAATAACCAAGAAATATTAAACATGACATAATTAAACAGATTGAACTAAATTTTCAAATAATATCAGTATTTCATATGTTTTTTTAATCAATTAAGCATTGGACATATGAGGAGCGGCTCCAAGCCTTGGGACTGACAACGCTTAAAGAAAGAAGAACGAGGGGTGACCTCATTGAGACATATAAAGTGCTAAACAATCATTATGACTCTCCTGAACTCCCGCATATATACACTCAGAATCAAAACGAGCACTTGCGTGGCCATAGCCTGAAGTTAAATAAAAGTGCGTTTGGTCAGAATCCGTACAAACACTTCTTGAGCAATAGAGTGGTGGATGCTTGGAACAAGCTGCCTCAGGATCTGGTTGTTACTGAGAGTGTTAACTCATTTAAGAACGGACTGGATGGATTGCTGTGACACTGGACTCATTCAAGCATATCAGCTTTTTGCTGCCTGCTTGACATCTCGATAATAATAATAATAATAATAATAAGCCCCTCAAAAACCAAACCCACGTCCAGTTAAAAACATCTAGAACTACGTGAGGGGCGGGGAGCTACACAACTACATCGAGTAGCTTGCCAACGGGTAAAGGGTACAAACACACAACACATACATGGATCACACAAAAAACACAAGCCTCGGACAAACACCGCTACCTGGGGAGCGCCAGGGCACGTCCGGAGTTAGCGCTGGGCGTAGCAGCATGAGAGCCGCTAATGACATGCTGTCGAACAGGCGGACACATGCCGGGACACCCGAAGAAACAACAGCCGAAACCCAACACACCCGACCTGCTGAAAGTGCTTTGCCGGCAAGTCAACCGACAACCACCAAAGCGGGAAAACCACGACAACGCATGAAATGGACAGATGACATGAACATAAACCTCATGCGTTGCTACTACACTATCACACAAGGAGACACACAAATAATTGGATACAGACAGGAGCTACATACACAATTCACCACAATTTATCCAGAACTCTCACACATCACAGAACAACGACTGGCGGACCAGAAAAGAGTTATAATAAACAACAAAAGAATACAACTATCAATACTTGATCAAATAAAACAAGACGCAATCAGAATGAGTAATCAAAATAGAATAAGTACATTAACACAAGACATAACAAATACACAAATAAACCACAACAATCCACAGGAAATATCAATAATACCACAGCAAAATAACACTGAACAACCAAATATAAACATAACTAACGAATCCACCAATATGAACAATAATACAACAATAAGCCCTAACAACAATGACGAGACCAACGGAAGAACAGAACAAAACCCAGACACAAAAACACAAATCACAAACACACTAGAACACACAATCGAAATATATAAAGATAGCGACCCCACAACAAGACCACACCTACCAAAGCTCAAAATCAACAAACAAACCATTAACATGATCAATATTATCAACACAATTCTACATAACATGATTAACACTGAAACAACACTCGAAAAATTACATCTATTAGTTTACTGTAGCGCATACACCATTATTACACTAAACAAACAAAATATAAATAATAAAACAGAAAACTCCCATAGAACACACAGAAGCACTATACCAGCATGGCAACACAGAATACAAATCAAAATCAACTCATTAAGAAATGAAATAGGCAAAGTAACACAAAAAATTAAAGATAATCTAAAAAATCCAAGAAAACTACGGGAAATTGAAACGATTAAAGACAAATACAATGAACACAACCTAACTATACTCCTTGATACGCTAACACAAAAGTTATCAGCACAATCACATAGATTAAAACGCTACAAAAAATGCTATGACAGGAAAACACACAATCTCAATTTTCAAACAAGCCAAAAAAGCTTCTACAACAACCTAAAAAACAATATAGAAATTACAGACGCACCTAAATTAAATGAAATAGAATCATACTGGGAGAACATTTGGTCTGAAAACAAAAAACACAACGAAAATGCCACATGGATAACAGAGGAAGAAAATGACAATAACCAATTTCAAAACATGGCCACAATACAAATAAATATAACTGACTTCAAAACTGCTGTAAAGAAGACACACAACTGGAAGACACCAGGCATAGATAATATCCAAAATTACTGGTACAAATATCTCCCTGTAACACATGAAAAATTCTCCGAACTATTACACAAATGCGTAACGGAAAACCAAAACCTCCCATCTTTTTTCACTAAAGGTATCACATATCTCAAACCTAAATCAACAGACACAAAAAATCCATCTAAATATCGTCCAATCACATGTCTACCCACAATATACAAAATTCTTACCTCAATTATAACTACAAAAATAGATCTTTTCCTAAACAAATAAACATTAAAACCGGAATCTTTCAAGGTGACTCCCTAAGCGCACTATGGTTCTGTATCTCCCTCAACCCACTCTCCAAGATGCTTAACAAAAGCAAACTTGGCTACAAAATCACAACACACAACTTAAATACCAATCCTATAAAAATCAACCACCTTTTATACATGGACGATTTAAAACTATATGGCAAAAATAATGACGAACTAAAACAACTAATTTATAAAACTGAACGCTTTAGTAATGACATAAAAATGAAATTCGGTATTGATAAATGCAACACATGCTCAATAGTAAGAGGTAAACCCAAGGAACACACGGGAAGCACCTTGAAGGATACGAATGAAATAATACGCGCAATGGACGAAGATGAATTTTATAAATACTTGGGAATTCTCCAGAACCCAAGCATAAAAGATAAAAAGATAAAAGAAACCACCAAAAACGAATACCTTAAAAGACTAAATATCCTCCTCAAAACACAACTAAATGGAAAAAATATGACTAAAGCAATAAACACATACGCAATACCAGTACTAACATATACATTTGGAATAATTAAATGGACCAATACGGAACTTGACGATCTCAACATTAAACTCAGAACAACATCATCAAAACATAGAATTCACCACGAACATTCAGCAATAGAAAGATTCACACTGCCAAGAGAGGAAGGAGGAAGAGGACTCATAGACATAAAAAATCTACACCATACACAAATAAATAACTTAAGGCAATACTTCTACACAAAACGAAATAGCCCAATACACAACGAAATCATAAACATAGATCACACATACTCACCACTTACACTTAACGACAACGAACGCAATCTAGAAATAACAACACATGACGCAAAAATTGAAACATGGAAAAATAAAACATTACATGGAATACACCCAAGTCATCTACAACAACAACATATTGATAAAGCCCTTAGTAATAATTGGCTCAAACACTCAGACCTATACGCAGAAACAGAAGGATTTATCATAGCTATTCAGGACAAAATAATAAAAACAAAAAACTACACGAAACATATTATAAAAGACAATACAATAACAAACGACACATGCAGAAAGTGCAAATTACAAAAAGAAACAATAGAACACATAACAGGTGGCTGCTCAACTCTTGCACCGACGGAATATACAATAAGACACGATAACATCTGCAAACACATATATTTGGAACTAGCCCACAAACATAAACTTATCGAAACACACCCCAAGTGGTATCAATACACACCCCCAGCTGTAACAGAAAATGATAACTACAAACTATACTGGAATAGAGACATAATCACAGACAGAACAAACCTACATAACCGACCAGACATTACATTAATCGACAAAATACATAAACACACATATCTAATAGAAATATCGATACCAAATACAGCAAATCTACAAAAGAAACATTTAGAAAAAATAGATAAATACATACCTTTAGCAGAACAGATAAAATCACAGTGGAAACAAGAAAAAGTAACAATAGTCCCAATAATATTATCGTCTACAGGCATCATACCAAAAACTCTCCAAAAAAATATAGACATACTAAAGTTACCCCCATACGTAATCACCAACATACAAAAAACTACAATTATCAACACATGCACAATAGTCAGAAAATTTCTACAGGTACCACTTTAAACAACTACACACAACCACACAGACACACAACCACACAGACACACAAACACATAGCCTCACAACTTGAGTACGCTCCGTTGTGAAGGAAACTACCGAACCATAACCGAGATCAATCTCCAATAATAATAATAATAATTAGAAATGAAACAGTTTTATGAATTTCCATCTTCTTGAAAATGATCAGCAGGTACAATTGTTGAGATGAAAACTACCATCGTAGTATTTACGTCGATTTGAAGTGCAATTTACAGGTGTTTTACAGTTATTATCCATTAATGATGTGCAAATATGAGTGTGCACCAACCATGATATTTAAAATTATTTATTTTTCATCATCCCTGGCATACTTAGTAAAGTATGCCAATATTGAAGCATGATGAAAAGACAGCATGTACAAAAAAAGACAAGAAAAGGTAAAGGTAACAAAGGGACAAAGGAGGCGGTTATATTTCCTGCAAGAATTCAGTTAAATTAGCGAACGTGACTCATGCCAGATATTTTATATAGACGGGGATCGATGAAACTAAATAAAACTTACCCAGCCTCCTTTGAACTTAAATTTCCCGTCTTTGCTGGGTCTCACGCATTTTGACGCCATGTGACACATCGTGTCGGCTGTCAGCGTTGAAAAGGAAGGCATAGATATCTCGATCCGCCTAGCTAATCCGTTCACGGCTGTGTTCGCCTTACAACTTTTTTAGAAATATTTCCAATATTGCGAAGTGCGTTCGTTTAAGACATTTTTATAAACATTAAATTAAAATATTTAAGTAGTGACGTGCAAATACAAAAATAACGTCACATACCTCCTCTGTTAACAAAAAAAAAGAAAAAAAAATGTTTTGATAGTAAATTTGAAAAACAAAATTTGTAAATATAACTGGCATAAGTCCCATGCTCCCCAACTCAACCGAATCCCGCGAGGAAAAACACCTACAATTTAAGGATAAGGAAAACATTTGAACAATGTTAGAGTTCAAATGACATAAGTCTATGTCGCTGATAACGACATATCCTCGTCATTTAAATAACTGGTGGCAGATCTGGAACAGTTACATAATAAAAAAATAACAAAAATTATCCACCATAAAATATATAATTTTCTTAAACTAGCTGAAACAGAAAATTTTCATATTAAATAAAAATTCCAAATTTTGACATACTTGCTGTCAAGATTAACCATTCATTTAAATGAAACCCCTCTGTTCATAAAACAGACGTAATAACAATAATAATACAGTATTTACAGATCTAGTGGTGAACGTTTTCAGTCCACTCACGTTTGATTATTTAACCCCTTCAATGACACTCCCGAGAAGCGTTCATTATTTTTTTAATCGATGGAAAACTAAGGAAACCCCATCTTAGCTTTTCATCTTGTCTCCATATTGTGACATGGATTAGCTATCATTTGTGCTAATTCTCATTGTAAGCTAGAATCTGCGGAAGAGGCTATCATGTGGAAACAGAATCACTCAGATACCATGTATCTTCAAGCGTGATACAGTTATCGTGAGTCCATCCTATAAACACCTTAACTCACGATAAAATTTCATCATAGGGAAAATTTAAAGTTCAGAATATTTTCCCAGTTAATACAGCATCATCGTCATCATATCAAATTGTGAGCTTAGCTCAGTATCATACATGCAAGTCTTAATTGTAAGCCAAGAAATGTGAAAGCTAACATGTAAATTTGTCTATGAAAGATTTATGTGTCAGACATAGCAAATGTAAAATATCATTATTTTAATAATCATTATCAATAACTATAAACATCAGTTATCATGAGTACCTCCTATAAACACCTTACCCATGATAAGAAAATTCATCGGGGAGATAAATGCATAAAATTTATCCACTTTGATCCCAGATGAAAAACATTTTTATATTAAACAAAAGAAATTTCATACCAGCATCTTATTTCTCCATAACAAATAATAATATAATGCAATTTTAAAATTAATATTTCAAGAATGTGATATAAGTCCAGTATTGAATTTGCATTACATTATTTTGATCATAACAGAATTCAATCTTAACTAAAATGTTGTTATATATCATGGTATTAGAGATCAGGTTTGGTAATAGATTACCCAATATGTCATACATAAAAGCATCAGCTAGACAGAACATCAAAAATGTAATATCTAATGACTAAATTTAATAAAAATTTATAACGTCTAATAAATTGTAACTCTTCCTATTGCACAGCAAGTGTGTCTCCTCATGTATGTCATGTAACAGTGTCTCTTCGTCATGATTAAGGACACTAGTACATACAAAATTATATAAAAAATAATCTACAAAATGACAAGAATTGAGAAAATTTGTAACATTCAATAATTTGTAATTTCTTCTATCGCACACCAAGTGTGTCACCTCATGTATCTCATGTGACAGTGTCTCTTTGTTATGATTAAGGACACTAGTCCATGCAAGGTTATATAAAAATAGTCTACAGAATGATAAGATTTGAGAAAATTTATAACGTTCAACAATTTGTAATTTCTTCTATCGCACACCAAGTGTGTCACCTCATGTATCTCATGTGACAGTGTCTCTTTGTTATGATTAAGGACACTAGTCCATGCAAGGTTATAAAAAAATAGTCTACAGAATGATAAGATTTGAGAAAATTTATAACGTTCAATAATTTATAATTTCTTCTATCGCACACCAAGTGTGTCACCTCATACCTCATGTATCTCATGTGACAGACAATGATCAGAGTCTCTTCGTTTTGATTACATCAGACATCTAGTTGACCAAACTAAATCTCCAGATGCAGTCTACGATAACTGAGTTGGTCGGCACAGTTATCTGGAAGAAGACCATGGCATTACATGCACGTGATACCATAGATATAACTCTTATATGGTAGAAAAATGAGTGAATTATCAAATAAATTTCCTATTACTGTAATAAAAAAAAGAATATAGTAGCATTTCAGTATTTTAAGTTATACCATGACATATAACAATCAATTTCATATTACAATATGAAATTGGTATTTATAAACAAGAACATTACATATGCAGTAACCAACATGAAATAAAAGGAGCTCTACATATAAACTTTTATCAAATTGATATACTTAGGTTTTCATTCAGGATCATATTTACCATCAACACAATTTGTATGACATATACTACAATTTTCCTTGGAAAATATCAGTTCTATAGTCCAACATCTAAACAATATAGGATAACATTTTAATATAAAAAAAGCAAGTACAATGTAGCTCTACAAATTTTGACATAAAAATATAACTAACTCATCTGAATGAAAACAAAAGTATATGACATCTCAATATTGTGAAGAAATACTCCATCACAGCATTCCTCACAATATAATCAAATTTAAATTTGTCGAGGAACCCATCATATTAAACATATGCCATCAGAGTACCAATATGTTCCTCGAGAAATTTCTGATTATAAAAAAAAACAGTATATTTACAGTGTAAACATTTATCAATGTTTGATTAATTTGGTCATCTGACATATTATATCCTGAGAATGATAGTAGCATTAAGCAGATATTGATGTCATGTATTGGTAATGAAAACATACAAATTATATGATACAGTTGTATCATACTGATGATACAGACATCAAAAAAATTTAATATTAATCTGGTTTTAAGAGATCCTTGATGTGAAAGTTCCCTACAGACTTATTTTGTTCATTCGCTAATGTATAAACTACAGGTGATATTTTTGCTATTATTTTGTTTCTAACAAAGCGTGGAGCTAATTTTGATGAAAAGAATTCAGCGCCTTTGGAGTTTATAAAATTTCTCCGGTAGACAAAGTCACCTACATTATAAGAGCGTTCGACCCTATTTTTGTTATACAGTGTGGCATTGCGTTTAAAAGCTGACATAAGATTCTTCTGAACTTCAAAAAAAAATAATTCTTAATTCATCTAGCATTTCAGCATAATCATGGGGCTTTTCTATTTGCATATCATCTACTGAGATGGGTCCAGGTTGATACCTTTGATGCATCTCACCTGACAGAATTTGTTCACGACCGTGAAAAAGAAAATAAGGTGTATATCCCGTTGAGATATTCACTGTACCATTCATATAACGCAACAGCATACTTTGATGAAATCATCAATTTATAATTTTCATAAAGCTATAAATTCAAAACTAAGTAACTACTTCAAAACTTTAAGCAAAGTATTAATCAATTAAAAATTACATTCCTAAGAAAGTTGATGTCAAAATCAAATTTAAAAGCATAATGTTGGATTCGTTCGCCATTTGTTCAAGTACAAAAAAATTAGAAATCATAACAGTGTGCCCAATGCCCAAGAGTTGAACATCTAAGGCTGAACAAGATTATTAAACAGAAATCTGTCCATCCAAAGCCTATCCAAAAATCCGACACCGCACTACACCGTAATATAATTTCATCCTTGTAATTGACTGAAATTGATTATTTGCAGTGGCGATACGAGTATTAAAATGTTCAATCACATAACCTTGACTAACAAAATATTGTAATTATTTACTACTCATACATGAGACAGATGCACCACTGTCAAGCAATCCATTATATAGAGCATTTTTTTATACAAAATTTTAAAAATGGTCTCCTGTCATCCTTACGAGCCCATATAACAGGTGCGACATTGGCTGTAGACAAAAACAGTTTCACAAATTTTAAATATTTCTCCCGACAACGGGATCAGCATAACCTAATTTTGAGCTGGACCGTCCTTGGGTTCCTGCCCGTTTTTTGAATTATATTTTTTTATTATTTGAAGCATTGTTTGAGATATTAATATAAGAATCATTTTGTGGATGCGATGCAATACCACAGCAATCTCTCGTCCATACATTTTGTTTATTACATTTAAAACAGATTGGATGTTTAATAATTTGACAGTTACGAAAATGGTGTCCTACATTTTTGCATTTCTTGCATACTAGTTGAGGAGTGTCTGAAACCACCGCTAAAGGAAAAGATGATTTTTGTTGTTGATTAGCAGTATAATTTTTTGATTTATTATTATCAAATGAGCTTACAAGAGGAGATTGTAATTGAAAACCCTCCTGCGTTTTCGCCATTTGCATCAGACGATCTATTGTTTCTACATTACATGAAATAAACATAATTCTAAATTCCGGTCTCACATTATTATATATAAGTTCCAATAATTGACGTTCCGGCCAGGGTGTCAAAAGTCGAGTAGCTAAAAATTGCATTTCCGTAATATAATCAGATAATTTTTCATTTGGTAATTGTTTGCGCATAGCAAGTTTATGTTGATAAATACTAACAGCGTTCACACGTTTAAATCTTTCAATAAAGGCATTTTTCAACTGTGACCATGAGGAAAATTGCTCATAATTAGCCTTTAGCCAAGAACTAGCTACTCCAGTCAATAAGTCAGAGAAAGCACGATATAATTGACTATCTGGAATCAATCGAGATTTTTGTAAAAAATTTAAATCTTGAATAAATTCATGCACATCATTTCTCCCATCATACCTCAGATTTAGGTCTTTCAAACCCGATACCTCGAAATCTTTACTTCGACAACAGAAATTATTACTCGCACCTGGTTGCAACGATACATTATCAATAGGATCCGCTTTACGAGAATTTACGGGATTAGCATCCTGAATATTTAAATACTTTGTTGATTCCGAGATATTATTTGGTTCTAATTCCAAATCCGATTCTTCAGATGACACAATATCCATGGCTTTTTGTTTTTTCAATTTATTCAATTTATTATACGTGCAATTAAATGTTTGCGCCTGGACGCGTAACATATGAAACTTTCCTTCTGGTTTAATACCTCGCTTTTTCAGTTCATACTTCAACGATTGTATCGAGTTAAAAGATTCGTCATCTATACGTTCCATTTTTAAAGAAATTTTATAGTGTGGAAATGTCAAAAGAAAGTACAGAAACGTACGAATGATTTTATAACATCAGCTTATTGCTCGTAATATAGGATGATTTGATACAACATGATTAATTATTCTTTTTTTTTTTTTTTTTTTATTTATTAATTTCCATAATACAATATAAAATAAAATATAAAATATTGTTCATGAAATATATAAATGGAATTTATTACCTCACTAGGCAAAGCCTGTTCTGAGGTAATACTAGGCAATAAGTAAGCATAAATTTCAGCTACGTGAATTCTTAACATCTAAGGCACAAAAAAATATAAAAAATACAAATAATAAAGTACAAAAGTACACATTTTAAGTCATAAAAAAATATAAAAAAGTACATATAAAATACAATTGTAGGTATATGAAAAAAATTATTAGGTGTCTTTGTGTTTTCGTTAATGTGAGGATGTGTTTGCATGTGTGGATATGTGTAAAAGGGTGTATGAAAAAGATTTTGATTGTAAATTATATTAAAATTATCTTAGGACAAACGTCAAGTCTCTCTCTGACTCTTCCCTCCCTCTCCGAATCAACCAATCAGTAACCAGCTTTCCAAAATTATGCCCACTCGGCTGCACTAAGTCCAAGATATCAGACATAACCATATTATATATTCTGGGTGCTAAAAATGTGTAGTGTCTCTGGGCAAAAGTAGTCTGTGTATGAGTCGGTTGCAGCAAATGTCTATTTCTTGTATTAAAAGTAAGGGTGTATTGTGGTTTATATATTGCTGGGTTTTTATGTAGTTGAATGACTATTGTTCTAATATAGAGTTGTCTAACATCAAGGACCTTGAACTCCGAAAAAAGCTGATTTGATGGATATCTGAAAGGTTTTCGACAAATGACCCGGAGTAGTGATTTTTGCGCGGTTGAGATGGGAAATAGGTTGGTCTTAGCTAAACCACCCCAACCTATAATCCCATAAGAGACTGACGTTTGTCCAAGAGCATAATACAACACTTTTAACGTATTTAGGTCGAAAATTTCTCTTATATTCCTAAAAACATATATCAGTTGACGAATTTTTTTCGCAGTTATCTCCACATGTGTTGTCCATCGAAGATTTCTGTCAATTGTTATGCCAAGATATTTATAACTACTAACTCTAAGTAGTTTGGGGCAGGAGCAGTTTAGAGGCAAATCACAGTTATTATGGATAGTAATAGATGAAGAGGACTCCTCAGGTTGTTGTCGATTATCTATGCTAAATGTCATATATTTGGTTTTTCCGATATTTAATGTCAGTAAATTATTATCTAGCCATTTTTTTACGATGATCATTCCCTGCTCAGCAATAGAATGCGTTTGAGCCCAATTGTGAGAACTAAACAATAACACCGTATCATCAGCAAAAGAAATTATGGGACCACCAATATCCAATTTATTCATATCATTTATAAAAAGAAGAAACAGCGTTGGTCCCAATACACTTCCTTGAGGTACCCCATATTCAATTGGAGAGAATGAACTAATTACGCCACCCAATCTGACCGCCTGCATTCTGTTTCTTAAATATGACTGGAACCATTTTATAGTCAACTCATTACTGGTTATTTTCCTAATTTTTTGAATTAATATTTTATGTGAGACAGAATCGAATGCTTTGGCAAGATCTAGATATATACCAATACATTTATTTTTTGCATCCAGTGACTTTGTTATAAATTCTGTAACGTTTAAAACAGCATCGTTGACTCCCAAACCAGGCCGAAATCCAAATTGTTGCGCAGTAAGTAATTTATTGTGATTTAAGAAATGTATTAGTTGTATGTTGATAGCTTTTTCATATATTTTCGACAATGTATTTAAAAGTGCTATAGGTCGATAATTTCGTGGATCTATAGGATTACCATCCTTAAATATTGGAACAATATACGCCTTTTTTAGATGATCAGGAAATGTGCCCACAGCAATACTTAGGTTTATAACGTGCGTTAGTGGAGTAAGTATGTTATCTTTTGCAATTTTAAGTATTTTTGTAGATATACCATCGGGTCCTTGCGCACATTCTGTTCGAAGTGATTTTAGGATACTTAAAATATCATTTTTAGTCACTGATCTAATATTAAATGAGTTGTTACTGGGAGAAGATGTTTCTTGTTGGATAACTAATTCAGATTCTGTTTTATTTATATTGTTTAAGATAGTTTCTGTTAATTTTTTTCCGACATCTGCGAAATATTTATTGAGGTTGTTTGCAATTGAATTTTGATCCTCAATTATGTCGTTACCAATTTTCAATGTCTTAATGCATGTTTCCTTTTGATTATGGTTTAGGTTTTCTTTCATTATCTTCCAGACGGTTTTGCTATTATAATTGTCTTGTTCCATTTTGTTTTTATAGTAGAGTGCCTTGGCCAGTTTTATTGCCTTGTGACACGTATTCCGATATTTCTTATAGTAATTTAAAAGGCTTATATTAAGGGGAAATTTCAATACCTGTTTGTGTAGCCTGTCTCTCTTGTGAATACTTTGTACAAGAGCATTCGATATCCATGGTTTAATTTTTTTTTTGGAATGTGTTATTAATTTCAACGTGGTACTTGCGTTGATATGATCTTGTAACGTTGATACAAAACACTGTAATGCTAGTTCAGGGTCAGTTTTATTTAGTGTATTTGCCCAATTTTCTTGTTTTAGAGATTCTAATAATATATCATAATTTGTACTTTTAATTGATTTATTTTTTGAAGTTTGACATATCATTTTATCATCAATCTGTACTATAGTCGCATAATGATCTGTGAAAGAGCTTTGTATTATTGCTGCCTTGATTTGGGCTTTCGTTCTTACAAATATATGATCAATGCATGTTGATGTTGTGGTTGTTTCTCTAGTAGGCTTATTTATAGTTGAGATGAAGCCATGCTCATAAAGAAGACAAGTATATTCCTCAACATGACTGTTTCTCTCTAGTATATTTATATTAAAATCTCCTGCAATTACATCATATTTACATTTCGGTAAGTGAGTTAGTATTTGATTTAGTGATACTAAAAATTGCGTAATATTTTTATAAGATGGTGAACGATAAACTGCAAGAATCGTCAGTTTATTATCACATGTAATATTGAGGGCATTCGCATCATTTAGGTTTACAGTTGTACATATTGGGTTTAAAGACTCTTTAGCATAGATCACAACACCATCGGATTTATTAACGTGCTGTGTTGTTTGGAATGTGCGGTACCCTTTAAGACTAGGAACAACATTATTATCTACCAACCAACATTCGGTAAGTATGAGTACATCTGGATCTAAACAAGCTCCACTTAGAAAAAGTACCAGCTGATCAAAATTTTTTTGAATGCTTCTGATATTTACGTTTAAAATTTTAAGTGTTTTTTCGCTACGTAATCGCCATGTACATTCTATAGGAGTTACAATTTCCGTTGTCGTTATAAGATTTTCTAGTTCATCGAGATCTGACTCTGTGATTGCCATTGTGTATTAATATGATACTTTTTGAAATTTGTACAACCCCCAGGTTGATATAATAATAATTCACACAATTTTTTGTGTGATTCTCTATAAGCAGATATTGGGTGTTTATTATGTATCTACATGTATAGGCTAAATTATGTATGTTTTTCGTATATGTTGTATATTGAGTATGTTTTATGTAAATTATGCAAATAAGCAAAATACAGCCACGATGAACACTATCGACCTGACAAATCCAATGATGTACATTGTGGATGGTTAATGTATTAGAAAAAGTAAAAGTAAATTCTGAGTGTTGGTGTGTAAGTTTTGTGTATATGTTATATGTTAAAGAAATTCGTGTTTGAGTATAAGTCATTTCTATACAAAAAGTAATTAAATCAGAAATAAAATTAAGAAATAAAAAAGTATTTAAAAAGAGAAAAACATCAAAACAAAGAAAAATATTAAAACTTCCCAAAGAGAGGTATTTGTCCATTGTTGTTTTCTGTTTGACAACTTTATAGAAAGTATTTTGGTCTGACTGCAAGCTCAAAAAACTCTGGTCTCCGGTCCCTCTCCGGTAAAAGTTCCCACATTCCTCTATTATAATAATATAATATAATAAAATTAATCTTGTGTAGAAACATTCATTAGGTTCAAGTCGCTCTGTTCTTTTATACGTAGAATCTTCGAGTCCGGTTTCTCTCTTGTATAAATTCGTCCATTCTTTATCCACACAAAGCGAAATTTTAGCTCTCTCGCTTTTATGCGCACATCTCTGTACAGTATTTTATTTTGAACAGTCAAATGTTCATTAAAAAATATTGTGTTCCGATTCTGTGAAGCATTATTCAAGTCTTGATTTGTCACCTCTCCACGCCTAGACTTTAGTGTTGCCAAAAATTGTTCCTTTCTCTGTGTAGATGACATCTTCAAAACTATGGTCGAAATTTTTCCATCCTTTCGTGGAGGAGATCGACTAATTTCATCGACATCACACTCATTGATCTGGAAATTCACTTTTTGTGCAATCTTTTTTACATATTCGGTTAAGTTTTCTCCATCACTTTTCGGGACACCAAATATTTCAATGTTCTTTGACAGTCGATCCTGCCTTTGTAAGTTTTCCCTGTGTTCATATTCATTAACCCTCCTTCTAAGTTCTCTTACTTCCCCTTCTAATGATTCCTGTTTTTTAGCGCTTTCATTCAGTACATTGATGCTCTTGTTTAGTCGATCATATTCCTGAGACAAGAAATTGATAGTTGTTTTAAGTTCATCAGTTTGTGCACATAATGTCTCTTTGAACTTTCTGTACTCCGCCAGTTCGGCATGTAAAGTTCTGAAATCTTCACGGAGTAGTGTGATTTCATTATAAATTTCCAAAGTTGTTGGGTTGGAATTAGGTGTACTGTGACTACTAGTTGGAGTATTCTTTTGCTGTTGTGGACTATGTTCTGGAGCAACATTCAGCAATGAGACAGAGCTTGATCGGGATCGACAGGGATCCACCTCCGAGGCCAATCTTGGATCGTCCCTCACGCATGTGGCACATTTCCATTGGTCTCTCCTGATACGAGACATTTTTTTAAAGTTATCCTGGGTTGTGCCAACGCAGGAGTAATGGTATGTGTGGTAGCATCGGGAACATTTAAGCGACTTAGTCGGTGATAAACTGTTCGCACATTGGCTACATTTAATAGGGCCCATGGTACACAGCTAGCTCAGCTAATTCAATTGTAAACAATAAGTTTGTTCTATAGTGTGTGTATGAATACCGTGATACGCCACTGTACCCGTCACTGTACGCAGGTCGCAATATTCACACAGCGAGGTACCTACCTATGCAGGGCAGGTAACAACACAAACCAGCACAGTCACATTCACTCTTTTTATCCCGAATTACGGTAACTGATGCACCTGATGTTTAAATAAATATGATCATTCGATGAACCACACTTTGTTTTATTAACACACAACTTTATACCGCGTATTTCGCACTTTTTACATTAAAAAAATATATCTAATTCACGAGCAAAAATATTGCGTCTGACACAAAGTTAATGTAGGTAGTCAGATGTTAATGTATTAATGTAGTTAATGTATTGTTAATGTAGTTAATGTATTCGTACCGAAAACAATAATCTTTGTAATGTGTATGACAATTACAAAAAAAGAAGAGTTTCTTTATAAAATTAACATATTAGTATACACCGTGCATTATTTCCAATTAATATACAATCATATCTAACAATTACAAATATTTCATAACTCAGAACCAACTATTTAGTTGCAGCACGAGTAGTCATGCAACTACATAAGTTTTCCTCCCGCCGTATAGATGGCGTTAATTACACTTTTGACAAAAGAATATAATTAATTTTCATTTATTTTAACTTTAAAACAGTATTATTTCCCCAACATTAATTTTAATGATTGTTAATCATTTCTAAAATAAACTTTAATGATTATAGTCAGTAAAATGTCAAATAGATTATACAAAAAGTGTATTGTTTTACATAAAAGATTCTATCATTTGAACGATGAGTTCCATAACATTTCTGAATTATTAACATTAATTTCTGTTGAATAACCAGCGTAACATGTTGTTGTAGGTCGATACTGTGTACCACACATTAGACAACATAAATTTAATATGAAACATTAAACAATTTATTGATAATAGAAACAAGACTCATTTCCATATAAAAATGAAGTTATTATCATCAAGAAGCAACATTACATTTGGTAAATTCAAACTAAATCATTCTCAGAGATGTTATGCCAGACCAAATTAATAAACATGGAATACCTTAAATAAGAAACAGACCAAAATCCATATCGAATATATTTTTATTATTGCATATGCGCAAACATTGGATTTTTTTCCTGTCGGGAGTCAAAGATATTTTTTAACAGATTTTTAATTATCTCATTTTCCCGGTTTTCCTACAATAAATATTCCAACTTCGTCTCTATTGAGATAATTAAAAATCTGTTACAAAATCCATATAGAAATATCATCTCTCCGAGCCTTGATTTTTTGTGATTATACAGCAGATTCAAATTCAGCATTCCCAAAAAATATTTCATAGAATTCACCAACACATTCCATCTGTAAAAGTGAAAATATTTAATTGCATGTTCATTACAATCATAAACAAAACTCCCTATAGCACACATTGATTTGAGATTTCTAATTTAAAATAACATTTTCAGTTATTATTTTATACAACATAGATGAACTTTAACATTAAAATTTGAGAAAAAAAACACATGTCCCCAACAGAGAATAAAAAAAACTCAAATTGTTTTAAAACACCATTTCCTTTTAATTATATTGATTTAACATGAATTAAGAGAACTTTTTATTATTAACGAAGAGTATTATATCAATAATATCATTATTTAAAAAAGACATTGATTATTTTTCACTTGTTACAAGAAAAAATATTAAGTGCCATGCAACAATGTTGATTGTATGCAGGTATCAGACAGACTTCTTTTTGATAATTACCACAACAATCTCCTCATTAATTTCTACCCAACATATGATTTTTATAATTATTTTTTACAAGTTCAAATTTTATGACCGACCCAAGGAAAATGTATACTATGTTGTATGTTAGCAAAAAGGAAATTATCACGCTTATAAAGATTCATATATTTTTATCTATAACATAGGTATTCAACATTAAAAATGCAAACCAAACATGAAATAACATTTAGCACAGTCCAACGACAAATTAAAATTATACAACCTGATGTTTTTTTGAAGACAGTTTCAATTATAAAAATTTGATACCCTCATTATGTATGTTCGGTTAAAATGTGACATTTTAATTATGAAATCAGAAAAATAATTCTAATCAATTTATAGATTTCCAAAAAAAATAGACATTAATAATAATTGATGACAACTCAAGTTTTGTACTGAAAAGAATGTGAATTTTTATGTTATAGTCCTCACGACATTTAATTATTTATTAGTTTACAATACAACCTGATTGAGTAGATTTCTTGAATGGTATTTCTCGAATAAGACTGGTCATAATGGGCTCTTCCACACTTTTTTAGAAATAGTTTGGTTGACTTCTGGTCATCTCCTGAATATAATCTCACAGCTCGGCTTTCATGACGATGGATTCTGCGCAGTCCTCAGATTAAGGATGGGTTTAAGGAAGGAAAGGAATCGCTACCACAAAGTACACGAACTAATTACCAATTTTACGTTCTCTACAAACACTAATCTGTCCCACACAAACATCTGACTTTAAAAAGAGTTATAGATTGGGCGCCAGTCTTACAATCAATAAAAATAAAAAATACAAATGGAATTTAAATCCTAATAGTCCGCGCTCTTCCATTTTTTTAAAAAATCCTGCCCCACGTTGGGCGCCAATTGCAAGGTATGGTGGTTTATTAGAAAACAAAAACAGAGAAGCTAAAATTATACTCACCATAAAACCTTACCACCAGCAGTCAGCGATATTGCAATGAGACTCATATAAAATAATGCAAATATCTCAGTATCTCAGAGCGTGTTGTTTATTGATTAAGACAAAAAAAAGAATATATTTAAGTATCAAATAAGAATTTTCTGTTCAATAGAACAGTAAGGAAAACATGAAAGCTGAGTCAGATATGATGTGGGTAAGATTGAGCGATGAAAGAAACGCATAAGTACAAAAGAAATTACAATTTATTGTTATCATAGTTGGTAATGAGTGTTAAATATGATGCAATTATCTACGCTACCTGAACTAATCTAAATATTTGACATTTTAATAAAACAAGTTAATTCTTAAATTATAATTTACAAGTTTTCAGATATTTTTCTAAACCATGTGGTGTATAATAACCAAGAAATATTAAACATGACATGATTGAACTAAATTTTCAAATAATATCAGTATTTCATATGTTTTTTTAATCAATTAGAAATGAAACAGTTTTATGAATTTCCATCTTCTTGAAAATGATCAGCAGGTACAATTGTTGAGATGAAAACTACCATCGTAGTATTTACGTCGATTTGAAGTGCAATTTACAGGTGTTTTACAGTTATTATCCATTAATGATGTGCAAATATGAGTGTGCACCAACCATGATATTTAAAATTATTTATTTTTCATCATCCCTGGCATACTTAGTAAAGTATGCCAATATTGAAGCATGATGAAAAGACAGCATGTACAAAAAAAGACAAGAAAAGGTAAAGGTAACAAAGGGACAAAGGAGGCGGTTATATTTCCTGCAAGAATTCAGTTAAATTAGCGAACGTGACTCATGCCAGATATTTTATATAGACGGGGATCGATGAAACTAAATAAAACTTACCCAGCCTCCTTTGAACTTAAATTTCCCGTCTTTGCTGGGTCTCACGCATTTTGACGCCATGTGACACATCGTGTCGGCTGTCAGCGTTGAAAAGGAAGGCATAGATATCTCGATCCGCCTAGCTAATCCGTTCACGGCTGTGTTCGCCTTACATTTTTTTTAGAAATATTTCCAATATTGCGAAGTGCGTTCGTTTAAGACATTTTTATAAACATTAAATTAAAATATTTAAGTAGTGACGTGCAAATACAAAAATAACGTCACAATATATATAAAAAAAACAAACATATCCAATCAATAAACCATGAAAATAAAGCAAGAAGAAATCAATACAAAGAAAAACTTATAAAAAATACATATAAAAATACATACAAATAAAATTTAACCAAAAAATAAAGAGAAAACAAATGAAAGTAGGTATAAAATGAACAAATAAACAATATAGGTAAAGCAGGTATGAATAATGAAGAATAAAATTAAACACGATCAGTGTAATTTAACCCGTAGGGTATTTCTGTGATTATTTATATTGCCTATAAACAGATCAATATGACTAGCATATTCATTGCTCAACCTCTGAATTCTGTTCAGAGCAGAATTGTGATGCGCTAGTGTGCGGGAATTGTCACAATAAAATTGGTTTGTATCGCGAGTACCCACACGCGGTACATGAAAGTTTATGCGCATCAGTATTTCAGGGCTGTCCACGCTATGCATAATGATTTCAAACAAGAAAAACAAATCGGTGAGTTTACGCCTATCTGAAAGCTTTAACAAATGCATTGATTTTAACAGAAAGTCATAATTTAATCTTTCGATTGGTATACCCATTTTAAAATTTACAAAACGGAGAAATTTATGCTGAATTTTTTCTATAGAGTCCGAGTGGACTCGATAATAGGGCGACCATATTGAAGAGTTGTACTCGACAATGCTTCTTACAAGTGATGTATAAAGTAATTTTAATGTATACAAATTTATGAAATCTTTGGAAATTCTTAAAATGAACCCCAAAGTTTGAAGTCCCGTAGTGCAAATATTATTTATATGTTTAACAAATGAGAGATTTTCGTCAAACGTTACGCCCAAATCAAGAATTTCTGCCTGGTATTTTAACTGTATATTATTTATGGTGTACGTGAATATAATGGGATTTTTAATTTTGAAGAAACGTATATATTGACACTTCATAATGTTTAAGTAAATGGGTAAACATGGTTGGATTTGATTTTGACATGGGTAAACATGGTGGGATTTGATTTCGCCGGATTATCAGACTTGCCGCCTGGATATATCTGTGCATCCTGCCTTGTACCTTACAGTAGACTTACGTCTTCAGCTCCACATTTTAAATAACATGGCAGGTATGATAAAAGATTTTTTCAGAAGATGCTAAATAATGTATTACAACGCAAAACGATTACGAGACGAAACACAGCTGCATCTTTTCATGACTCCAAAGACAAGCACGATATTCGGACAGTCATTAAAACTATTTAGCCACAATAAAAATTGATATGATAAACTTACTTACTTACTTTCCGTGTCCGGAACACCATCAAATTAGAAAACTCCAGTGCTCGGCCACCCGTATGCCGCTTTCTTTCGCTGTCACGGTGGCTTCCTGTGTACATGTAACTCCAATCAAGGGGAATGAGAGAAGGTGCGAGTTGTCTTGCACAGTGCCACACTCACAGGTATCTTCCTCTCTGTAGCCCAATTTTTTAGGTTACTGTAGCAGCGGGTGACGCCTGTTCTTAGTCTGTTGAGTGCCCTCCATGTTGCATAAGGTAAGTTGTGTCCCACTGACATCTCCTCGGCTGGAGGTAAGTGTGTGGGACTGGCACTCTCTGCACGCCACAATGGCAGCCTTCGGGCCCCGGATGGTTCGGCCACAAGAAAAGTCGACTCCAGGAAACTCTTCCTTGACTTGAGTCTACACTGACGCATCTGAGATCAGAGATGAGATATGATAAAAAAAGAAATATTGAATATACAGTTGATGAAACATTTGAAATTTGATGAAACATTTGAAACTTTGTTGTCTGGTGTGCAACAAGGTGGAGTTTATCCCCACTGTTATTTTCCATTTTTATCAACTCTATTACTAAATACCTTAAATGTCAGTATCATATTTTTGCAGATGACCTTCAGTTATATATTCATTTCAGTCCCTTTGATATTGCCAATGCTACCCTTTCTATGAATGAAGATCTTAATTTTATCTCTTCGTGGTCATCAGAGCATGGTCTCCTTATTAACCCTTCAAAACCTCAAGCGATTGTTATTGGTAGTCCTCGTCTGCTGTCCTCCCTTAACAATTTACAACTCCCATCTCTGTATATCAATAACCAATGTATTCCTTATACCAAGGTCGTGAAAGACCTTGGGGTCTACATTGATAATAACTTATCTTGGCATGAACAGATATCACATGTCAGCAAATCCACTTACTTTGCCATACACTCACTTAATAAACTCAAGAATTTCCTTCCACTTCACTGTAAAATAAACTTAGCTCAATCACTTCTCCTACCGTTGCTTGACTATGCTGATGTTAGCTACTTGGATGCAAACGAGGAACATCTCAACAAACTTGAACGCCTTCAAAATGTTTGCATCCGTTTTATCTTTGGACTAAAAAAATTTGATCATATTTCTCATTACCGTAATCTTCTTCATTGGCCCAAGATACGACAACGACGTAATATACATATCTTGTCATTACTATACAATGTCCTTTTTAATCCAAATTTACCTAAGTATATCAAGGATAAATTCACTTATCTTTCAAGCCACGGGCGTCCACTTCGATCTGCTGAACGTGCTTTACTATCTATCCCTATTCATAGTTCTGATTTTTTAAGCTCTTCATTTGAATTACATTCGGCTAGGCTATGGAATAGCCTAAGTCCTGATATTACGTCGTCTATCTCATTAAACATCTTCAAGAAAAGGCTAAAGCAAAAATATTCATCTGACAACACCTTATTACATCTTCCTCTCCTCTTCCTTTCCTTATCCTTTAGTTTTCCTATCATTGCTATGAATTGTTCTTTTATGCTATCTTATTTGTTTTTTTTTACTTTTATTCTGCTGTATTTATTTATTTTGTAATGTGATTATGTAACTGATTGCCATAGTACACATTGTTTTGTATACTTAACATTAACTCTGGTTGGTTGGAAGAAATTGCCATTAGGCAATAAGCCCGCCAGTGTATAAATTGTATGTACAAGAAGATTCAAATAAATAAATAAATAAAATTTAAGAAAACAATAAAAATATAGATTATAATCTAGGGCATAATATAGGTATTGTAGAAACATGATCAAGCAACAATAGTTTAATTTTCTATTTTATTAAAGGTATGATATTAAAAAAAATTAAACAAGTTCAAAATGTTTTTTTTTTGTGATATACATATAATGCAAGAATTTTCCAGCCTCCTCGGAACAGACTCAGCCTAGTGAGTAATTTTATTTAATTGTATTTTTTACTTAGATTTATCGTTTGTATTATGTACATTGGTTTTCCATAATAAAAACAAGTGGGTTGTGGCCAACACTAAACTCTCCACACCATAGTAAGCATAGAAAGTGTTCATTTTTTTCTTCTTGAAAGGTTGACAATCTCTAAATGCATTTTTATGAAGTACATTTCTATTAGATTCTTAAACAAATATAAGATTCCCAGAGGACAAAAGAACCCAGAGGACAAAAATCATTAGAATAGTATTGATTTTATTATGCATATTCCATATAGAAAACTTCGTTCAAACCAAGGCTTTTGTTATGTTGAATATTTAAGTATTTTTGGTATACTTTTATGTCATTGAATACGTTATCTTGTCATAGATAAAGTTTCCTTTCCGACATAGTGACAGTATCAAATAATTTAGATCTCCGTCAGTTAATTAATTTGCAAAGTTTCATTATAATTAATATAAAATACGACCAATGGAAACACTGTTCATGTTTTTGATTTTTTTTGACAAATGTGAGAATATACGCTCGCAATTATTATGCTAATTTAGCGAGTGTGTTAAATAATGAAGTGTAAACTTATCTTAATACAACAGAGTCGACACAGATTTTTGTATTAAAGCAAATAAATAATTTCATAGCGGTTCCCAAACCTATCGATCAAACGGAGCTATAATAACGAAATAACATGTAATTAATTAAATGATACTTGACCATGTGGAAATAATAGACTCCTAAAGACTACAACACTTTGTCCTACATGACAAGCCAGAGAGAAGAAGGATGCTCGAAGACTACCGAAAAGGTGGAAATATAGCTGATAGTCCAAGTCACAACAGGCAGTTAACTCTGTGCAAACAAGCCTAATGACCTTCGAACGTTATAAGAATGAATATACTAAAAATACTGTAAATTTAGATACGGTTTTTGCAATATTCTCGACCAACATCACACCATGGAAAACATGTCGACAATCTGCCTTTCGCGCATCCTTCAGTATTTTGAACATATTGCCAGAAGCCCAGAAGTCGCTCACTGACCTTGTTATCAAGTGCACTACATGATTTTCACAACGTCTACGTTGGCTCGGACACGTTTGTAGATTGGAGGGTAGCCGGGTCCCAACGAAAGTATTGGACACCTGCCCTGAATGAAGAAGAAGCAGAAGGAGACCTAGGATGAGATGGCTGGACGACATCTAGGGCGATATGAGAGGAATCGGACAGACAAATTGGAGGAGACTTGCTGTCGTCAGGGCGCGATGGAGGCAGTTTCTTGAGGAGGCCAAGGGCCACACCGGGCTGTAGCGCCATTGCTGATGATGACTACATGATTTTCACTATCCAAAGGCTTTCATTATTCACCTTTGTACCCAGTTAGCTAACCAAATCTCTAAACTTAAAATAAATAAAATAGTTCAAATGCTTCAGCTATCATTGCCAAGTTGCTGACTATTGTCAAGATACACAAAGCCGCAAATTTTGGCCACATATTCCGTGGTGAAAATTATGCCATTATACAACTTAAAGTGGAGCAAAAGATAGCGTATGGGAGTAAAATAAATCGTGGTTTCAAATTCTCAGGTAGTGGTTCGGGATTCCGGATGCGGCGTCAGTTATTAGATTGGCGCAGGATCGGGATAAGTTTGGTGTTTCGGTCGCCGACCTCCGTTAGGAGCGGCATAAGAAGAAGAAAAAACATTTGGTATTGTTTTGTCTTTGAAATATAAAATATTCATATTATAAATAAATCAAAGGTTCATAAATAAACAAAGACTTAACTACCTAATAATAATAATGTTATGTTCAGAAAAGAGAACAAATATCGGATGTTTCATAATCTGACGAGTTCTTCCTTTAACGTTTTGATTGAATAAATTATTACTTCATTATGTAATTATTGTTTAAATAAATCTATTATTATACTCAGGATTACCGTTTTACAATGACATTCTGACAAAATTAAATGGTCACAAATCTTTATCTAACCATTAGAAACTTAATAGCTTTGTATATTCAACTATGTAATTGCATGTAACACATGAGATCCAACTGTCGATGGCGATATTATATTGTCTATGTCTATTTTCTTTATTATTGTTGGCGTTGCACTTCCCCATCCAATAATTCCATATTCCATTATTGAATGACAAAGAGCATAGTATATATTTTTCAAATGTTTTAGGTCAATAACATTTCTGATTGATTTAAAGAAGTATATTAATCTAGCCGATGACAGGCCGTAAGCCCTGTAGGTGCCTTGATTTCCCGGTTCTCCTACAGTAAATATTCCAACTTCGTCTCTATTGAGATAATTAAAAATCTGTTAAAAAATATCTTTGACTCCCGACAGGGAAAAAAATCCAATGTTTGCGCATATGCAATAATAAAAATATTCGATATATTAATCTGTTCATTTTAGTTGTCATGCAGTCAATGTGGTAGTCCCATCTCAAGTTTTCATCAAATATATGGGTGGAGCCAATATTCGGCACTCTACGCGAGGCGACCGCTATCGCGATGTGACCATCAATGGTGGATAAGAGCCGGCGGAGAAGGGTAGCGGGGAGAGATTGTCGTTCCCGACACACGACAAGTGTGAACAGCGTCTTGCAAACTCATATACGAGCGAGAGACGGTACGATTTTTTTATCGTGGGTGTGTCGCTGGCAAAACACACGACGCTGCTTGTCGTCGACGATTAAAAATAATCGTTATCGTATGAGTGTGAACTGCACCATTTTTAAAATTTATTGCCACTAGATCACACGACATTTTGTCGTACTCGGCACACGACAAGTGGGAACGAGCCGTGATAATGGACATGCTTTTATAAAATTCTAAAACATGTGCATTACATACATATATGTATATAATTGAAAAACACGTACAAAACTTAAACACAAATTAATAAATATTCCAACTGTCGATTTGTTCAGGAGAACTTTGTTCTCTTAACATATCGACAATGTATCAAGCCAGAATACGCGAGAATTGTATGGAGAGGTCTACTTTTTTCACGGCTTTTCCAACTTTGAAGTCAAAAAACACCAACTTAGAGGCTTCGCAGCATATATGTTCCATACACGGATTTACTCAGAATTCGGAGTAGAACATTTCGTGTGTCTGTGTGTGTGTGTCTGTGTGTCCGTCCCCCCCTTATAACTTTTGATCCGCTCAATTTACAGAGCCTAAAATTTCAGAATATATAAACAGTTACAGGCCTACAAAACTTTTATACTCGGAATTTTGAATTTTCGTTTCAGTCAGGGGTTGTCAACTTTTGAATTTTTATTTTATTTTTCCCTATATCTCAGAAACCATAAAAGCTAGAACGCTGAAAATTGGTATAAACATAGACAAATACAAAATCTCAAATAAATTTTTTCAAAAAAATTCCAGGGTTTCTCAAACATTTTTTATTAAGAAAAATATTTTTTTTATGATAAATTTATGAGTTTAACTGCCTATATTTCCAAAACTTTTACAATTATCGAAAAAAGCCGAAACACCCCAACTAGATAATTTAATTTTCTATAAAAAATATCAACATTGTAGTAGAAGATCTCAATTTTTTTTTTAACAATTTTTTTAAAAATTGAATTTAGTGACGACATCGCTTCATACATTTTGTATGGCAGTCGCCTATACACAATATGTAAGAAGACTTAATAGTTTGTTACTTCATCTCCAAACATACATACATACCATCATGCAATTTGCATATTCTGGGTAGGAAAAAGGATCTTCCTCCATACTATCCTATCTTGACATACATACCTACATATGTTGTATAGAAAACAAAATATCTGAAAATATTCAATAATTTGTATCTATGGGTTTATAGTTTGGTACATATTCTTCAACTATACATACTATCGCTATCGACAGTTGGATCTCATGTGTTACATGCAACTAGTAATCCAACTGTCGATTTGTTCAGGAGAACTTTGTTCTCTTAACATATCGACAATGTATCAAGCCAGAATACGCGAGAATTGTATGGAGAGGTCTACTTTTTTCACGGCTTTTCCAACTTTGAAGTCAAAAAACACCAACTTAGAGGCTTCGCAGCATATATGTTCCATACACGGATTTACTCAGAATTCGGAGTAGAACATTTCGTGTGTCTGTGTGTGTGTGTGTCTGTGTGTCTGTGTGTCCGTCCCCCCATTATAACTTTTGATCCGCTCAATTTACAGAGCCTTAAATTTCAGAATATATAAACAGTTACAGGCCTACAAAACTTTTAAACTCGGAATTTTGAATTTTTGTTTCAGTCAGGGGTTATCAACTTTTGAATTTTTATTTTATTTTTCCATATATCTCAGAAACCATAAACGCTAGAACGCTGAAAATTGGTATAAACATAGACAAATACAAAATCTCAAATTAATTTTTTCAAAAAAATTCCAGGGTTTCTCAAACATTTTTTATTAAGAAAAATATTTTTTTTATGATAAATTTATGAGTTTAACTGCCTATATTTCCAAAACTTTTACAATTATCGAAAAAAGCCGAAACACCCCAACTAGATAATTTAATTTTCTATAAAAAATATTTACATTGTAGTAGAAGATCTCAATTTTTTTTTAACAATTTTTTTAAAAATTGAATTTAGTGACGACATCGCTTCATACATTTTGTATGGCAGTCGCCTATACACAATATGTAAGAAGACTTAATAGTTTGATACTTCATCTCCAAACAAACATACATACCATCATGCTATTTTCATATTCTGGGTAGGAAAAAAGGATCTTCCTCCATACTATCCTATCTTGACATACATACCTACATATGTTGCATAGAAAACAAAATATCTGAAAATATTCAATAATTTGTATTTATGGGTTTATAGTTTGGTACATATTCTTCAACTATACATACTATCGCTATCGACAGTTGGATCTCATTTGTTACATGCAACTAGTTTAAGATATTTTGTTTTCCAACTGTCGATTTGTTCAGGAGAACTTTGTTCTCTTAACATATCGACAATGTATCAAGCCAGAATACGCGAGAATTGTATGGAGAGGTCTACTTTTTTCACGGCTTTTCCAACTTTGAAGTCAAAAAACACCAACTTAGAGGCTTCGCAGCATATATGTTCCATACACGGATTTGCTCAGAATTTGGAGTAGAACATTTCGTGTGTCTGTGTGTGTGTGTCTGTGTGTCTGTGTGTCTGTGTGTCCGTCCCCCCCCTTATAACTTTTGATCCGCTCAATTTACAGAGCCTTAAATTTCAGAATATATAAACAGTTACAGGCCTACAAAACTTTTATACTCGGAATTTTGAATTTTTGTTTCAGTCAGGGGTTATCAACTTTTGAATTTTTATTTTATTTTTCCATATATCTCAGAAACCATAAACGCTAGAACGCTGAAAATTGGTACAAACATAGACAAATATAAAATCTCAAATTAATTTTTTCAAAAATATTCCAGGGTTTCTCAAACATTTTTTATTAAGAAAAATATTTTTTTTATGATAAATTTATGAGTTTAACTGCCTATATTTCCAAAACTTTTACAATTATCGAAAAAAGCCGAAACACCCCAACTAGATAATTTAATTTTCTATAAACTAGTTGCATGTAACACATGAGATCCAACTGTCGATAGCGATAGTATGTATAGTTGAAGAATATGTACCAAACTATAAACCCATAAATACAAATTATTGAATATTTTCAGATATTTTGTTTTCTATGCAACATATGTAGGTATGTATGTCAAGATAGGATAGTATGGAGGAAGATCCTTTTTTCCTACCCAGAATATGAAAATAGCATGATGGTATGTATGTTTGTTTGTTTGGAGATGAAGTATCAAACTATTAAGTCTTCTTACATATTGTGTATAGGCGACTGCCATACAAAATGTATGAAACGATGTCGTCACTAAATTCAATTTTTAAAAAAATTGTTAAAAAAAAATTGAGATCTTCTACTACAATGTTAATATTTTTTATTATATATATTAACATATGTTGCATAGAAAACAAAATATCTGAAAATATTCAATAATTTGTATTTATGGGTTTATAGTTTGGTACATATTCTTCAACTATACATACTATCGCTATCGACAGTTGGATCTCATGTGTTACATGCAACTAGTCTATATAAAACATGTAGGTATGTTTGTCAGAATAGGATAGGATGGAGATCATTCTATTTTTCCTACACAGAATATTAAAACAGGATGATGGTATGTATATACATCATACATACATACATGGAGATTAAGTAGGTATCAAACTATTGAGTGAGATATTGTGTAGTGTATACTGCCTTACAAATTGTATGAAACGATGTCGTCACTAAATTAAATTTTTATAAAAATTGTTAAAAAAAGTTTCAGATGTACTACTATAATGTCCATACTTTTATAGAAAATTAAATTTTCTAGTTGAGGTGTTTCGGCTTTTTTCGATATTTTTATAAACTTTGGAAACATAGGCAGTTAAACATGTAAATTTATCATAAAAAAATGTATTTCTTTTAATAAAAAAAATGTGTGAGAAACTCACCAATTTTTAGCGTTCTAGCTTTTGTGTTTTTGAGATATCGCTCGTTTGCGAGAACAACGATATAAGTCAAAAATCCGATTTTTTAGTTAATAAGGAAGAAATGTTGTAATTATCAATATTCATGTCGTCTCCAATTCTCAGTTCAATATCTCTATAAGTGCGAGAGAAACAGCACGTGTCGTTTGTCATATATTCACTGTAATATTGATAAATACAACAGTTCTGCATTATTAACTCAAAAATTGGATTTTTTTACTTATGTCGTTGTTCTCGCAAACGAGCGATATATGAATAAATTAAGTAAAAATTCAAAAGTTGATAACCCCTAACTAAAACGAAAATTCAAAATTCTGAGTATAAAATTTTTGTAGGCCTATAATTATCTATATATTCTGAAATTTTGGGCTCTGTAAATTGGGGACGGACGGACACACAGGCACACAAAATGTTTTACATCAAATTCTGAATTCATCCATATATATAGAACATATATGCTACAAAACCTCTAAGTTGGTGTTTTTGGCATGTAAAAAGTCCACTACACCATACAAAATGTTCTACATACATACACGCGTTTTGGCTTTAAACTGCCGATTCGTTCAAGGTCAATTCGTTAGAATACATTCTCTTGAACGAATCGTCAGTTGGATTATTTTAAAACAAACTAACTTATTTACGATTTATGCAGATGTAAAGAAAAAACTTTTACAATTATTAAAATAACACAAGAAGAAAAATACCTAATTATAGGGAATATCCTGTTTAACGTATAACAACACCAAGTACAATAATATCTACTTAACCACAAAGTCCATTTTTAAATGAAACGCACTCAACATAGTTAAATACATATCCAGTGGCGTAGCTAGGAACCAAATGAAAAAAATACGTAACGCCCATCAACATTTTAATAAATTAAGAAATGAAATAATCATAACCTTTATGCACATAAAATTCACATAAAAGAGTCAATATGAAACTAATTTAAAGGAATGAACTCACCGATTAAAAAATCTTTTTTTTTCATTGATATTCTATTTTGAAAATTTTATGTAATATGTTATTATGTCAGTTGTATTCTCGATTACCGGCCTCGTAAGGGACACCCGAAACGACGATAATAGTAAAGAATGGAACAACTATTCTATAGCCGTACCTTAGAATGCCAATTAAAATAAAATGTAAATAGTTCACTGGTTGCAACTACATACATATGTAGGTATCTCATCTTATTAAATATTTTTCGTCGTTTTTATTTTGGCGTTCTGTTAGAAATACGATCTGTTAGAAAAAATAATTAAAAAAAAACTTAAACCTGCCCTGAATAATAAATTGTATACAAAACTTAACAGTAGTTATATAATTATTTCGACGCTAATGTCTGTGTTAAGTCCAATGACTTACTAATAGGACGTACGTAGTCCTTGAAGCTAAAATTCATATATTTACTTACAAAACATAAAAATAATTATTATTTAAAAGGTATAATTTATTATCTTCTCTTGCCTATTTACCCAGATTTTCTTTAGTGGGTAGGTACTCATTATCAAAAGACAATACTTTGCATGTGACAATATTAACTACGTATATGATATAAAGAAAAATGAATTAATAATTTCAAAGTTATTTCGTTAGCACAGTGGAAGTTCATAGTTATAAATTAAATATTTATAAAAATAAATGAAAAACACAATCCACAAATGAGTAAGACTTTTTAATGAGCCTAATAAGCGCTTTCGCCGAACACAGCCGGTGTCCTCAGAGGCAGAAATCAAACTCAAACAAAAATGTTTGATTTCTGCCTCTGAGGATGCCGGCCGTGTTTGGCGAAAGCGCTTAGGCTCATTAAAGTCTTACTCATTTGTGGTTTAAAACTGTGTTTTTTATTTATTTTTATAAATATTTTATTTATAAAAATGAATTATTCCGACTGTCGATTTGTTCAAGAGAAATTATTTCTCTTAACATATCGACAAAGTTTCAAGCCAAGATACGCGAGATTTGTATGTCAGGTCTATATATTACACAGTTTTTTTAAAACTTTGAAGTCAAAAAACACCAACTTAGAGGCTTCGCAGCATGTATGTTATGGACTTGATCAGAATTCGGAGTAGAAAATTTTGTGTGTCGGTGTGTGTTTCCGTCCCCCCTTATAACTTTTGATCCGATCAATGCACAGAGCCTAAAATTTCAGCATTTATAAAAGCTCCAACATACATACATACCATCTCCAACATACACACATAATCTCTAACATACATACATACCATCATACTGTTTTCATATTAGTCTGGGTAGGAAAAAAAACTGACCTCCATGCTATCCTATCCTGACATATGTACATATCTACATGTTTTACATAGAAAAAAATTTTTTTTTACAATATTTATTAATTTATGTTTACGTTTTTAGAGTTTAGTACGTATTCTTCAATTATACATACTATCGCCATCGACAGTTGGCGATAGTATGTATAATTGTTAACCGGCAAACATCTTGAAATAAAAAATTTGGGTTTTGGCTCGCTCGGTTGATGCGCAAACCATCTTCCATTACGTCGAAAATTGTCAAGATACTTGTCGATACCCATTACAAGGATTCAAATCTCAGCACGTGAAAATTTTGTCAAAAAATATATCTCAACTAATTTTACTCCTCTGGAACACAGTTTCAAGTTTTAAGAAATGGTCAATAAACTAGTCACAGTGGACAATACATTTTTGTTACAATGTTTTCGTTTTTTTTTAATGAATATGTCCTTGTTGAACAAGTGCGTATACATCTTCCTACATTCCCTAAATAAAGCAGAAATGCTTGTGCTATAGGTGAACGAAATCGGTCAAGGCAGAATTACTGGGACGCGCGACCACTCGATTACTAGCCATCTAATTTACCTTTGAATATCAATTAGCTTTTAATTGTTTGGCACACTAACAAATGGTTGGCTACACATGCCAGGTCAGTGACTACGTCAAATCAATATAATATACAAAGGGTTACATAAATACATTGCGTGACAAGTTAAGAAAACTGTGACATTGAGAGAATGAATGAATAGGTAAGGCAGTACATTTAGACTCTGGTACATTTATACCAAAAACAATACACATAGCATAGTCTATTGTTTTTCATATTGCTTAAAGATTAGGTAAAAACATTAGACGGTTGGACTTGTTTAAATACAACGTTCACTTAATTCATTCATTATAATAATATACGTACCTACCTACTGTAGTGTTGTCACAATCACTTTTGACAAATTAATTTAATACTTTTTGTTCACATTATTTGCAATTATTATTATAATGTGCCGTGTCAGGTTCCCTCGACATTGGCAAATACATCTCTATTTAGGGCAGCATAGAGAAGCTCTCCGAAGGTCCGAATACCTATCCAGGCTCGAGTATTTCGGAGTCACTACATTATTACAATAAATCAATAATTTATTGTAATAAATAGGATGTTTTTGAAGCCGTTCTTGTAACGGCCTCAAAAACATCCTCAATTTTAACGGCCCTTTGAAAAACTCTGAAAGAACACATAAAGATAGCTGATACTTAATAATGTCAATCCATTTTATATTGCAAAAGAATCAAATCTCTATCAACCAAATATCCTAAATATCCCCCCCCCCCTCCTCACTCTCTCTCCCTTCACAACAAGCTTTTAGAGGAAATCTAGTTCTCTCTTGGCCATGTGTTTAAAATTTTATTTAATGGAGGTCAAAAGCTCCCGGGTTCGATTCCCGTCAGAACACAGTTTTTCACGGTGTTTTCATCTAGAATCTGTGAGATAGTAAAAATCAAAAACTTCAAGTATTGGATATTGGGTTTAATTCATATTTGGTAAATAATATATTAGAATCATACATTTCTTAGATACATACATGTGTAGAGATCAACTCGATCTAGTATTTTTATTCGAAGTGATAAATAACCACGCTCACAGCTCAATACTGCGTAGCAGGATTGGTGTGGTCGCTCCTAGATTAGCGTCTAGACGCCCGGATATACATACAACTTCATATACCCCACTGTAGCACCAATTACTGCAGAAACTCATTCCTGAATATATCAGGTAGATTGTTTAATGCCAAGATGCGTAACACGGACATATTTAACATATCGCTTGGTAAATTCAGGATGAACGTGCGGCGGTGCTTGGCTCAGCGGGGTGTATAGTATCATGGTTGATTGTCTTATATTATTGTATCATTTTTGTCTTATCTTTCCTTTCTTTCCTCTCCTTTCCTTTCCTTCCCCATTTTCATTATTTCATGTTACATGTTAAAATTATAATTATGTGTGTATTATATTATGTAACAGGTAACACGTAATTGGGGCACTACATATTTTACTAATGTCATATAACCATAATTTTATTGTTTTAAGTAGTTTTACCTGTTTGTTACTGAATAAAAAATAAAAAAAAACTATAGGATAATGAGATAGAAGATGAATATCATTGGTCTATTTTACCATATATTTTAACACTCTTATACGTTTTATAAAAAATGGTTTTTATATACCTACTTAAAAAACTACTTTCAATTATAAATTTCATGTATCCTTGAAAACTGCAATCAAATCAATCGCCATTGCCGACCAGAAACTGTCTCATTTTTTATTTTTAATATGACAAAATTAACAATAAATGCATAATAATGTTATTATTTTAATCTTTTTTTGTAGGTAAATTTATATAATTTTAACTTCGGGTCTGTACATTTTTATATAGGTACCTACTTAGATAAATGAATGAAAAATTAATGTAATTCAAAATTAATCAATCGATGATTTCTGTATTTCAGACACTATTGACACTATATAGGTATTATTCCTATTCTTCCACTGTTTTCTATTCGACAGTTAAAAAAATGAGAAGCACTATTCATATATTGTTTAAAATCTAATGGGGTCTAAGTGAGTATTAGATAAACATATTTGCAAAATTAATAATAGCCTTAAAAATTGCGAAATCATAACTCCCCCCTTTGGGTTAGTGAGGAGTAAAAAATCATCTAAGACAAGATTGCAATAACAAATAAAAGCTTTGCGTTTTTTTATTTTTCCTTGATCACATATGAATCACGAAAACATTATTTATGTATATTTAATCTATAAACTTTTAATAATCAAAATAAGATAAAGGGAAAAATGTGATAAATTTTATAAAATACTTGCGGACCCGCCAGACGTTGTCCTGCTCGAACTATTTATGAAACAAAAAAATATATATGTAGCATATGATTTAATTTTTCGTTGAGCAAACTTACATTTTCTTATTCGATGAGCCGTTAAACACTTTGAGGTTAGATTGATTGTCATCTTTACATATATAATTCTTCTGTACGTGTGTATGTCACTGAACTCTTCCTAAACGGCTGAACCGATTTTGATGAAATTTTTTGTGTGAGTCCCTGAATGGTTTAGATTCACAAAATGGAATTTTAAACATTAATATAATAATAGGAAAATCAAAAACTTAATTTTTATAACTATAAATCATAACAGGTGGCGCAAGGTTTAGTTTTTTCCATCTGACAACACTAAGAAATCTGACCATATATGCTGTATTGCAATTATATACGAAATGAAAATCAATCTAACCTCAAAGTGTTTAGCGGCTCATCGAACAAGAAAATGTAAGTTTGCTTAGCGAATAATAACATCCATATGATTCAAATATATGTTGCATATATTTTTTGTTTCACAAATAGTTCAGGCAGCACAACGTCTATCGGGTCCGCTAGTTTCGTATATAATTGCGATACAATATATTATATGGTCTGGACACGGAAAAGAACGAATTGAAATATGAATAATAACGAAACAGTGAACAGAATATAATATTCCATGCACATGTATATAATTGAAATATGAATAATAACGAAACAGTGAACAGAATATAATATTCCATGCACATGTATATAATTGAAACATGAATAATAACGAAACAGTGAACAGAATATAATATTCCATGCACATGTATATAATTGAAATATGAATAATAACGAAACAGTGAACAGAATATAATATTCCATGCACATGTATATAATTGAAATATGAATAATAACGAAACAGTGAACAGAATATAATATTCCATGCACATGTATATAATTGAAATATGAATAATAACGAAACAGTGAACAGAATATAATATTCCATGCACATGTATATAATTGAAATACGAATAATAACGAAACAGTTAACAGAATATAATATTCCATGCACATGTATATAATTGAAATATGAATAATAACGAAACAGTGAACAGAATATAATATTCCATGCACATGTATATAATTGAAATATGAATAATAACGAAACAGTGAACAGAATATAATATTCCATGCACATGTACATAATTGAAATACGAATAATAACGGAACAGTGAACAGAATATAATATTCCATGCACATGTATATAATTGAAATACGAATAATAACGAAACAGTGAACAGAATATAATATTCCATGCACATGTATATAATTGAAATACGAATAATAACGAAACAGTGAACAGAATATAATATTCCATGCACATGTATATAATTGAAATATGAATAATAACGAAACAGTGAACAGAATATAATATTCCATGCACATGTATATAATTGAAATACGAATAATAACGAAACAGTGAACAGAATATAATATTCCATGCACATGTATATAATTGAAATACGAATAATAACGAAACAGTGAACAGAATATAATATTCCATGCACATGTATATAATTGAAATACGAATAATAACGAAACAGTGAACAGAATATAATATTCCATGCACATGTATATAATTGAAATATGAATAATAACGAAACAGTGAACAGAATATAATATTCCATGCACATGTATATAATTGAAATATGAATAATACCGAAACAGAGCGAAAAGAACTTTAAATGTCAAAAAAAATCCAAACTACGACGCAAATAACAGATTTCTTAGTGTTGTCAGATGGAAAAAAACTAAACATCACCAAAAAACCATTTTTTATTTCCCTTTTATTATTATTTATGTTTAAAATTCCATTTTGTGAATTTAAAGCATTCAGTGACTCACAAAAAAATCATCAAAATCGGTTCAGCCGTTTAGGAAGAGTTCAGTGACATACACACGTACAGAAGAATTATATACCTATATAAAATACTCAAAAAATATTTCGGTATTTTTGTTTGCGTTGACTTTATTAATTCGTCCTTGGTTTCCTTAATAAGTTTCCTCCATTTCGGAAATTTAAATAATTTCATTTTTTTCCTCATCTTGCAAATATTTTTAACGTTGACACGAACAATTAGTGATATTTTTATCGGAAATAAATGGTAACACAGTCTGGAACCCACCTTCAAATTCCTAGAAGATGACTTGTCCTTATAAGATGATGAAACGATATGTTAAACAATAAGTGATAATGCAATTAAGTGATATATGGCGATAAGTCAACATCGGAAATCACCAAACATATATCACATGATATTTTTAAACAAGATAAATATGCAAGATCATGCAGATAATTATTTACCTCATCATATTCGTATTTATGACGTGGACTAGAATTTCTGATAGTGTGACAAATGCTTGCACGAGGTGGTTGTGTCTAACACATATTTCTGCCATGGCATTTTTTTTTTAAATGAATATGTCCTTGTTAAACAAGTATGAAGAACTAGGAAGTAATATACGCTCTAGGAAAATACAACTTAGAAGCAGACTGTTTTAGCAGAAATCCAGTGTTAGAACCACATGAAAATCATGAAGAAAATTTAAGAATCGTTAACTTAATAAAACTAGGGGATATACAAAATGATCAGAAAAATAATGAAAATTTGAAAAATAATGGTGGTTGTGTCTAACACATAATTCTGCCATGCCATTTTTTTAAAATGAATTATGTCCTTGTTAAACAAGTACATATACATCTTCCTATGTTCCCTAAAATTAGCATAAATGCTTCTGCTATAGGTGAATGAAATCGGTCGAGGCAGGATTCGAACTCGCGACCACGTGATTACTAACCCAGCGCGCTAACCGCTCTGCCATCAACCCATCTCGAGATTTCTTCGAGAATAGATCTGCAACCATAATGACCTACATATACACTGTAGTCCTCGAACAAGTCAATAAAGCATCTGCTGTATGATAATAATTATAATGAACACTTCCTTGCGCCGTGCGCAAGTGGTAAGTTTATTGACGTATGGGAATTTCTTTCAACTAACCAGTGTTTCCAGCCCAGAGAAGCAATATTTTCGTGAGAAATGAATTTAAATAAATTTCTCCTCTGCTGCGAATCGAACCCAGGACAGCTTCACAGAGACCGAACGGTTTTCCAACTGTGCCACCGCGGTCGGCTATATCTGGATGTCTAATAGCCTTAAAAATTGTAGCCGAAGGCAACCAAATAAGATAACCTATTAGACATTTTCTCATATACATCAAAATAAATAAAATATTTTTCTGCTTCAATTGCAAAATATTATGTAACACAACCATTCTTCATATCTGGTATGTGACTCATATAGAATAAACATATTCTCAGAACAATAATGAAATACATAATTATCATCATCAACAATGGCTCCACAGCCCAGGATGGGCCTTGGCCTCCTCAAGGAATCGTCTGCATTGCACCCTATCCATGACCTTTTCTCTTCAATTCCGCACATCGGCTAACTGAAGGTACATATCTCTCGATTTCATCCATTCATCTTAGTTTAGGCCTTCCCACACCACTTCTTCCCTCCGGACGCGTTGTGAGGATTCTTTTTGGTGTCTGGTCATCTTCCATACGATGCACGTGTCCTTACCAGCGGAATACATAATAAAATAATATTGATGAATACATGAAATAACAATTTTTTTTTTCAATATTTGAAACTGTCACTTCATGATAGATCTCCATAATCAACTAAAATTATGAAAAAATTATATGTAATTTTACGTTCTACTTATTTTTTTTTCGCAAACGCTACTCCCATTCACCGGTATCGCTCTATGCTGAGCATCGTCAGAATGGACGTCACCATTCTGACGATGCTCAGCATAGTGCGATACCGGTGAATGGGAGTCGCGTTTTCGAAAAAAAATTTAGTAGAACGTAAAATTAAATATAATTTTAGTTAAATAACAAATAACAATATAACAATATTTTATATTTAATATCATCCCCAATCAAATATGTATTTAAAATGGGATGACATTATTTCAGAATTATGAATATATTTTTTTTTATATTAAATTCATGGGAAAAGATTCATTCGTACGATCACGGCATTGCCCACAATTCGGGGTAACCAGCGACAGGTGTGTTGTGGGTGCACAACCTTATAAAAGGAAACACGACATCAGCGTCTCGTATCACCTAAAAAGGCACAAAATTCTAAATGGGTGAAGATCCAGGATCATTGAGTTAATTGATGAGGTTATGTTTTCAGACTTAAAGTGAGAATATAGTTGAAGGTCGTCCGCATACAAATGATACGAACAGGAGATGCCACAAGTCATTGTTGTGATGAAGATAGAAAATAAGAGTGGAGACAGGATTCCTCCCTGGGGAACACCAGTAGTCAGAGATAATTCATTTGAAGAAATCTCAGAAGTAACAATTTTCTGCTTTCTCCCCAGCAGATATGAACTAAACCATCGAAGAGACACATCCGATAAATTAAGAGATCTCAGTTTAGAGAGGAGCAAGTCAAAATCAATACTACCGAAGGCGTTGGTGAAGTCCAATAAGGTAAGAAGAGTGAGTTTTCCCTCCTCCATGGCCAGTCTCACATCCTCAGTGATCTTAAGCAACGCAGTGGTAGTACTATGACCCCTCTTAAAACCAGACTGCAAAGGATCGAGAAGGTTAAGGTCATTGAGATATGATGTTAATTGAGAGTTTGCCACCTTTTCGACTATCTTAGACAAAGTAGGGAGGATGGAAATAGGACGAAAGTCCTTAACTGTAGATGGTGTATTACATTTGGGTAGAGGAATAATATGGGCTGACTTCCACTGAACTGGCAAACAGCCATTTAACAAGGAAAAATTGATAATGTGAGTGATGATAGGAAGAATTTGCTCAAGGATGGGCGAAAGCATTCTTTTACAGATGCCATCACATCCCACCGCAGAGGAGTCAATAGAAGAAAATATTTTACGCACGACATATGTAGTTACTGGAGAGAAGCTGAAGGGTTCTGAGCTGAGTGGTGCAATGTTGGAGATAGCCTCAAGCATTTCGCGTTTTAAATCAGGATCAATTTCAACCGGTTTCAATGCAAAGTGATTGTTCATGACATTCAGGTCAAATTGCTCAACACTAAAGGGCTGTGAGGCGGAACCAATCCCATGTTGTCTTAGGAAGCTCCATGTAGCTTTGGGTGAGGAAGACGACAGGGCTAGCCGAAAATATTCTCTTTTTGCAAACCTACACTTAGCCGAACAGAGATTCATTTCATTCATAGAGTCATTTCGCATGTTGTATTTTCGATTGGGAAAATATCAGACATAGATATTAAAACTATACATAGGAACATAATCATGATATCATTCGATATCGGGTAGAAAACCAAAAATTAGTTTAAAAAAAAACTCCTAAAACAAATAAAAATTTGTGACAAAATCGACCTATCGTGGAACTACTTTTTCATAGACCATTTATTTAATTTGCGTAATATATATTTTTTTTTATTTATTATACTGATCCATGTATTTATAAGTATAGCATACATAAGAAAACAAAGTACCTATAAAAACATATACATACATACATACTATGACGCCATGTCCCTCGCGGGGCAGGCAAAGAGAACCGAACTCCACTTATTTCTATCTTGACACACATTCATCGCCTCATCGACATTCATAATTCATACATCGTCTTATGCTTGTTTGCCTGTCGTTCATGCTTCTGACATTTCCGTCTTTCAAAATACCGTTCACATGGACGTGCCATCCTTTCCTTGGGCGGCCCCAACCTCTCATTCCATTCCTGTATATTTTCCACAATGTATATTTTCTTCGTCAGGCGTTCCTCATTCATTCTCCCCATGTGGCCAAACCATCTCAATATGTTCACTTGCATTCTATTAATGACATCTTTCTTTATCTTAGATTCTTTCCTTATGTCCTCATTTCTGACCCTGTCATACACCGTCCGATCGCAACATATCAAAGGAAGCTACCTATATAAACCTTCTCAAAAATATATAAACTGTTTTAAAAATCATTTTTCTTTTTTATACTGTTCATATAAAAAAAGAGTTGTGGCCAACGACAAACTCCTCCCTACCAAGTCACTTCACAAAGTATAAATGATGAGTTTTGTTAAATTTATTTTTGATTTAAATATTTTAATATGATAACTTGATCATTATTCAATGCCATTTTATGAAATAAATGTGCAATTTCAATACTTTGAAAATAAAAATTTGAAATTTCAAGTTGTTGAGTCTGGGGTCACTTTGAAATATTTTTTCATTAGAAAAAATGAGAATCACTATTCCTTCGAAATCAAATTGAGTATAAACGAGTATTAGTATACGAATTTGCAAATTTCTACTCGCTTAGACCTCATTAGATTTTGAAGTAGGTACCTATATTTGAATATCTGAATTGTACTTTTATTTTTAACTGTCAAATATTTCAATGTGACCCCAAGTTCAAAAACATAAAATTTTATATTTAAATTTTCATATTACTTAAAATGCACATCACTTTCATAAAACAACATTGAAGAACTCATTTCATGAAAATGCTGAAAATTTTCCATAGAAAATTTCAATATTTTGTGTTGTGACTTGATAGTGAAGAGTTTAGCGTTGGTCACAACTCACTCGCTTTATTTTATACTTGAAGCAGCACCTACACTATGCACATCCTAATATACTTCATAATTTAATAATATGCATGCGATGTATATAAATAAACAAAATCGTCCCAGTCAGGATTCGAACTTGGGTCATCTGGATAGCCAGAAAAGTGCACGACTGCTCTGCCACCGACACACCTAGTTCCATTTTTGAAATTTCGAACACTGAAAAATGTCAAATAAAAGTTATTATATAGCAAAACACTTGTTAAAACGAGACTCATTTCAAAATTTAATTAACTATTATACAAATTCTGATTTGGCAATGAGGAAGTGCGTAGCGAAAAATAATGTATTAAAAAAATATGCGTATCAACAGCAACAAAAAATATATCAACCATGACTAATTTTTCCTAATTGGCCAAAGTATTCTTTAGTTTTTTCCCAAACTTGTCTTTATTTCCCAAACTATTCCTTAATTCTGAAGGTCACGCAAAGTACAAGTGGTTCCTTCGATTTGCGAGTATCACGAAGCGACGACAATAGGGAAAAAAATTGAATAAAATCGATATTCTCGATCAGTGATGTGATCTAGGATCCCACGCCTATACAAGCCAGACCCCAAGCGACCACCACACCACGATTTGACTACCTATATAAAGACCTCAGCGTCTTAGCCGCTTATCAAATCGTCTTAGGGAGTGAAACGGATAAGTCCTATATCAAGTGGTAGTATAAAACTTCTAGTTGTCGGTGAACATTTAAAAAAGCCAAAAGGTATGTGAATTTCTTGCAATTTTTAAAATCAATTTTTACTCGGTGTCGTGATTTTTTTTTTTGTGAATATGAAAAGTTTAACAAATAATGAGTGTTTTTTTTTCGCTGTGCATTATTGTAACTTCATAACATTTTAACTGTTTGTTTTGTTTTAAAAAAACAATAAATTAATTAACAATTTAGCACAATAAAGTAACGATTTAGCAATTATGATAGGTGGTGGCAAGCGGCTAACGCGTTGGGTTTGTGATCCAGTGGTCACGAGTTCGAATCCTGCCATGACCGATTTCGTTCACCTATGCTTAATTTAGGGAATGTATGAAGATTGTTTATGTAATTTTCACAAGGACATATTTATTATTTAATTTTTTTTTTTTTTATATTTCATATTTTAAAATATAATTTAATAAAATACAATGTTTTTTTTGTATCAGACATACCTACCTATTTTTAAAGAATGAATATGTCCTTTCTACAAGTACCATATACATCCTCATATATCTCCTAAACTAAGTATAATATTGTGATTAATACATGTATTTTTATATGCTGGTATAATCTTAATGTTTTCTCTTTATATTTTACAATTTTGTTTAGTCATTTAATAGCACACATCCTCCAAGCTAATAAGCTTTAAGAGGTAGGTGATATTGTAAACTATATAATGTATAAATTTTGTAGGTTCGTTTATTTTGTTACGATATGAATAAAGAAATAAATGCTTGTGTTTTGAGTGAACGAACTCGCGACCACTGGATTACAAACCCAGAGCGCTAACCACCACCACCCATTTTACCCATTTGTCGTGATAAAGTGGTAATTCGTTTGATATCTGAACCGGCGTCCTAGGTTTGATTCCACGAATTAACGACATTATTGCTTCTCACATCTGAAAGCGTCGGTTTATCTGAAAGAAAATAACAGAAGACAATTCTAAATTTTGCACAGAATGCGAGGATGTGCTTACAATAATATTAACAAAATTGGATTTCGTGATAAACGTTTAATAATTGACATATATACTTTTTTACTGTTCATCCCCTAACTGTCTCGTCTTAATTTCCATAGCTCTACGTATATTCAACACATAAAAGAGGTTGAAGATTTTAACAACTTATGTACCTACTTCTAAACTGACCGTACCTTCATCGAACTAATTCAAACTTATAATTTAAACATAAATTATCATTATTCTTAGAATTAGCCTTGCTTGAAAAGAGGAAATAATTCAATAAAATCATTAAAACTAAAAAAAAACTTTTTAATTGAGAATAACTATTAATTTAATAACCTTGTAGACAGCTCTTACCTACTCCAAAAAATTTCTTTCAACTGCCCCATGAAAACAACACGCCAAAATCACCTTTTCTATACACCATACTGCAGAACAAATTACGCACAGAATAATTATGTCAACAGATGCTTAAATTATTACAATAGTCTTGACCCCCAACCTGATATATTTAACTCCACACAGACATCGATGAAACGCCAATTACGCGCAGTTATTGGTAATATTACTGGTTAAAAATCAAACCTACTTTCCTTAAACATTCATCCCTTCCTTATCAACGCTTTCCTATATCCATTACCCTTCCCTTTCCCCCACATACACTCACCATCTTACAATGACTACCCAACATTAATAATGTATAATAATTTAAATATGTGAAACTTTATAATTGGCTATTTATTTTGTATTCTCATTTGAAATTAAGTATTATAAATGTATAGCTGTTAAGTTTCCAAACAAATGAAAAATAAAATAAAATAAAATAAATAACTTTTGTACTTCAAATAATTTCATAGACAAACTTATCGTTTTTTTTTTTCATGAATGCTCTAAATTTTAAATAACTTATGTTAAATCACAGCTAATGCTTTGTTAAACGGTTATGCACCGGTAACTCAATTATGTAAATTACAATGACATATTATTATCACAGTGAAGTGTGAAACTTAACATATTATAAACAAGATGTTAATTCACTTCACTTATTGAAAAACAATCACTTATAAATAAACACAGAAAAAATATGGTCTTGCTTCAATCGGTTTTCAAACAAAAAATTGTTTCAACGATATACTTTCAATGGTATAGTCGATAAGTTGCTTGGCTTCTGTGCGGGCGTCCTGGGTTCGATCCCCAGCAAAGGAGATTTTTTTCTTGGTTATCGAGGTTGGAAACACTGTAATTGTCAAATGTGTAATGTAATCGTTATATCCTTACGTAACATCAGACCATGTCCCTACTGAGATAGGCAGAAATACAATTTATTTTTTTAACCACAGTTCAAAAATATTGATTAAAAAAAAACGTTTCAATCTTAATATTGTTATATGTTTCCGGATATTTTTTATACTTTAAATATAAACGATTTAGAATCACACCTTAATCATTATTGTTATTTACCAGAAAAGTATAATTGATTTAATTCAATGTTATTTTTATTATGAAAAATAGAAATAGTATACGCTTTCGTAGCTCAGTTGGTAAGGTATCTGACTGCGGATCCAAAGATCCTGTGTTCGATTCCCGGTGGATCCAAAGATCCCGTGTCAGTTTTTAATTATGTTTTCAGTCTGTATATGTGAGACGATTGATATCTTAAGTCTCCATAATGTGGCAACTTCATTGAGTGCGTGTTAAATCAATATTTGACATAGAACCTGTTAGTTGCCCGAGAATTAATGTAAAATAAAATAAAGTAATTAAATGAAATAATAATAAAAATTGTTCTATTTTACTTGGTTCGTTCTATAAATTCAGAAATAACAGTTCAAAAAAGGTATAAAAATGAACAACATTAAATTATGTTAATGGTTGTAATTCTATGAACGTTGTGGGCAGCTTATAATTTTTATATAAAATATTTTAAAATATGCAAATTAATACAGATACATAAATTTATTTTGTTTTCATTATCACGAAAATAGTGAAAATTAACATAAAAATATGAACGTTTCCTTACCTGACCAACATAAATATGGATTCCTAATATACCTACTTTTGCCAATAAAGGAAATATCTATTATAAAACCTAAAAGGTGCATTAATAGATCAACATTTTTTGTATCGAGTTTCAAATATTTTGTAATTTCATGTTTTTAAACCTCGTCAAGTTTAATTAATCCTTTTTGTAGAAGTAGGTACCAATTTCTGATAAAAACAACGTGCATTGCAAAGAAGAAGAAGAACTTTATTTAATTCACTTAATTGTAAATGAACACAATGTTTGATAAATATCAAACTTGTTATTTGTTAATAAACACAATGATTGATTAGTAAAAAAATGAACACAATGTTTGATTACCATAAAACAATTTTTAATAATTTCATTTTTGTTATTCTATTGTTTTGATTTCTTCATCATATCGGTTGTGGATTTCAGCTTTCGGAGCTGTCCGTTCCATCATCAAACTAATATAGAGTTTTGTCAGTTCGAGAACCCGTTGTTAAAATCTACAATCAGTGTTAATTCATTTTGCTTATTTATTAAATTGTTGATTAGTTTTTTTTCTTGTTATTTTGAGCCTGTATTCATCTATCTGCAATAGAACGATGTATGACAGGGTAAGAAATGAGAACATAAGGAAAGAATGTAAGATGAAGAAAGATATCATTAATAGAATGAAAGTGAACACACTGAGATGGTTTGGCCACATGGGTAGAATGAATGAGGAACGCCTGACGAAGAAAATATACAATGCGGATAGGAATGGATTGAGAGGCCGGGGCCGCCCAAGAAAGGGATGGCACGACCATGTGAACGATATTCTGAAAGAAGGAAATGTTAGAAGCATGTACAATAGACGAACATGTATGAGACGATGAATGAATGTTGACGAGGCGATGAATGTGTGCCAGGATAGAAAGATATGGCGTTCGGTTCTCTCTGCCTACCCCGTAAGGGACATGGCGTAATGGTATGTATGTATGTATTCATCTAAAAATCGCCACTTTTTCATTGTTAGAATATATTGTAGGTTTTATTGGAACATCCAATTTCATGTCAGACAGCATCTTGTCATACGGTAGTGCTAAACGTGTAATTAATAAACGAAATATTTTGCCCAAAACTCGGTGATATCGACGATTTTCGTCAAAAGCGTCAGGTAATAATTGATAGTGTCATCACAGTAGGTATTTGTTAGCGTCAGTCGTGTCTAGTGAGGAGACACTAAGGTCAACGAACGGTCATACTAAAATACAAATTCAAATAACTAATAATAAACGCGAAATAAAATAGAATCGCGAGGAAAATTAACGTTTTGACACACACCCATTTTTTATGTCACACGGTATACGATCTATCACTGATTTCGAATTTAATTATTTTTTATTATTGCCATTACATTTGCCCCATCCAATACAAATAATTTTCGTATCCTCGCAAATAATATCAAAGTTATAAGGTAAAAACCATACTGAATTGAACCTCCTACGGTTTTTTTAAATTGTAAAATATCATTTATTACAGTTTTTATACATCTATGAAGATACAATACAATGTATATATAATGCAAAGTAGCTGCGAACGTGAACTGCTTTACTAGGTGAAAAGCGGTACTGAAATATTTCATTATTTTATTATTTATTTATTTTATTAATAATGGGTTTTTATATGAGGTTTGATAACAATAATAAAATTAATAATAATACATTTAAAACAGAGACAATGGAAGGATACACATACATATATAGCCCATATCAATATCATCAACAATCTTACATTTTGTTTTCAGTTAGTGTTTTTGTTCTCCAATATGCTAGAGATAATCCCTGTGTTTATATATGCTTATTATTTTAGTGGGCGTGTATTTTGTCTATATTTTTCACCCATTTTTAATTACATTTATGTTTATAGCCTTTTTCAAATACAATGCGAATAAACCTTGACTCCCAGGAATTAAAAATTTCTTTGTCAAAATATAATTTGTTTTAGGTATTGTATGTTGATTTGTCTAGTCCGTCTAGTCTGTTGTGTAGTTTGGGTTGAGTGAATTTTATTTCATTTCTTTAAAAGACAATCGCTTCATTTTTATCTTTTCTTTTATAGTGATCTTTTCGTATAGAGTATCTTTTCGTTTGATAATTAAAAAAAAAAAATAGAAACATATAATATAAATATACTAATAAAATATCAAAATTGTTCTATATTAAATATCGAATCGTTATGTCCGGTGATAAATAGCAGGTATATACATAATGTCACATTTAAGGTCAAAGATATTTTAAAAATTTACATACGAAACCGGTTATTAATAGCGATTATAAATACCGCATAAAAGCAATGTTATGAAGACCTTTTCGGGGACATTTTGATTGTAATTATGTTTATTTTTTTATTTATTCGTCTGCTTTATATTATATGTCTTTTTTAAGCTTATTTTATGTAAATCTCATATAACGATGAGTCTGTACAAAATTAACTATATACTTAAGACTAAATCATACCAATGCATAGGTGCTTAAGTTGCTTAATTTAAATATATATAAATAAGTTGTGGCAGAGCAGATATCGCGCTGGGTTAGTAATCCAGTGATCGCGAGTTCAATTCCTACCACGACCGTTTTCGTTCACCTATGACATAAGCATATATGCTTAATTTAGGGAATGTATGAGGATGTCTACGTACTTGTTCGAAAACAATCATTCTTTAAAAAAAAATACAAAGTATTTTGCTCTCCACGATTTAACATTTTTTTTTAATTTTACATTGCCCATCACATAGTAGGCAAATATAAGCAAACACCACATTATTCTGTCGTGATTCGCATTCATAGCCTCATTATCATATTATGTTCGTCTTTTTTTCAAGATTTGCCACTTTCAGAATGTCGTTCACATGATTCACATGGTCGTTCACATGATTCATATGGTCGTTCACATGATTCACATGGTCGTTCACATTACTCACATGATCCACATGGTCGTTCACATGATTCACATGGTCGTTCACATTACTCACATGATCCACATGGTCGTTCACATGGTCGTTCATATTATTCAAATGGTCGTTCACAGTATTCACATGGTCGTTCACATTATTCACATGGTCGTTCATATGCCTTTCACATGGTCGTTCACGTGGCATCCCTTTCGTGGGCGACCCTTTGTTCCATTCCTGTCAGCCTTGTTTATTTTCGTCGACAGCATTTCTTTGTTGAATTCTTCCCAAGTGGCCATACCATCTCAAAGTGTTCACCTTCATTCTATAAATGACATATTTCTTCATATAACATCCTTTCCTAGTGTCTTCATTTTTTTATTCTATCGTACATCGTCTTCTACAAACCCTTCTATGCGATCTCAATATGATCATATATATTATATTTATTCTTATGACTTCACGCAGAAAAAAATCGCCATTAAAAAAAACAATTTAAATGCAGACTCAATTAAATTATTTAAATGACCATACAGAACACAATAGACTATAAAGACGATCAAATCTAGATAAAATTAAACTCAAAAGATTTTAATGGATCTTTAAATATTCAAATTAAGGGAAATCATTAATTCAAAAGTAGGCATCTTTTCATCTCGTTATATGATCAATGATGAAATATACGATTATTTAAATGAAATTATTATGTTTCCGTTAATAAAAATAAATTATTCAATCATTATCGCCCGTATTAGCAATTTTTGAGTGTGACTGAATATATAATCGTAAATTTTTAACTAGAAATTGATAATGAAAAAATAATATTTGAATTTGATGTTTATTTTTTTGCAATCGCCTTTAAATGTTTATATCAAACTAAATGACCGAAAGTTTTTTTCATTTTAACTAAGGTTTGTTCTTATATTGCAAAAAATCGATAAATTTTGAGTTTCCGATAATTCAAATCTCGTATCAACGCACGCGATAGTTACCCTTACTAACGCGTGACTTAATAGTGCATTAGGCGGTTTTAATATATCATGTTTTCAGTCACTAGATTTAGCGTTAGATATATGTCCTCTTAATAAATAAATATTTTCGTTTATGTATAAAATATATCAATAAATTAACCAAAATTAAACTAGTTAATGAACGCTTTCTTAATAATTTATGAAAACAATAGATAATAGGTTTTTTGTGTGTTAAATGCATGGCATTGTTTTCACTCTTTCTATAAATTTAACGTAGGTACTAAACCATTACTAAGTAGGTACTAAGATATAAACCATTAAATTCAGATAAACTTTCAAACATGTCAACTCTTAGAAAACTGATACAATCTGAAGTCTGCAGGAACCCTAGGCACGTGAGAAGACAGAAGAATGTTGTAGGTACAGAAGATTCTTTACATTTTCCCAGATGTTAACGTATACATAGTCAATACTCGTATGTATTGTGAATTTAAAATAGTGTTGACAAACGACATATTACCATTACATATAATAATTATGCAATCATTTGTAACAGTTTTGAAACACATCTTTAATTATTGGGCAAGTACCGCTAAAAAAATGATTATATTTTCCGTGTGCCTACAAAACCTTCATTAATAAAACATTAGACATTTCACATTGCGCAAAGGCAGTAAAAAAGTCCATATTTCGACTATTGAAATTGACCCAATCAGAAATCTTGACCAGTTCAATCAGGAAATTTTCTAAAATTTGAATAAAAACAACGAGCCAATTTGGCTAATGCCTCAATTTGCAAATATTTGACGGTATAAAAATCAATTAGTTTAGCATACTCATTATGAGATAGGTATCTTTTTTTGCGATGACAACAATTTAAAATAAAGATGTTACTCTCACAGTAATGTTTTCGCAATGGTTGATCAATATTATTATAAAACTGGTAATAAAAAATCAAAAAGCACGTCACGTGAGTTAAAATAATGTTATTAAATATAAGGAAACTATAAACGACATTCAACATTCATATTACACCTAATAGTAAATTAATTGAAGGTTGATATGTCTGTGTGTTTATTTATTTGATTTCTTTTTATCATTCAAATTACAGAAACATGTTTTTAATGATATCAACGTATATATTAATATAGATTTATTATACCTTGATATTGTTAAATAAACTTCATTATGAATAACCTAATATGCATGTTTTTTGCGTGTTATTGAGATATTCAATCTTAAATTTGTAGCTACATATTCGATTTTTTCATCGGTTTGTTTAATTTCTTAGTTATTTATTTAAATGCATTATATACCTTTATAAATCATAACAATTTGAGTATTAGGTTAGCAAAAATATACAATTTAGTAAATATATCTTACTTTAACAGTTAAAATGTTTACATTATGTACTCGTATTGTAAACTTCCATATATTTGATAATTGTGGTTAGGATGGGTAAATTTATGAAAATTAATTCACCAAAACAGCATAATAAATTATTTCAAAATAAAATTACAAATTTATTTCCTATCCAAATATTAATTATTCAAAAGTTTGCTTAATTATTCATATTTATCAACATAATTTAATTACTTCAACGTGCAAGTTTGATAATCTTTCAAATAATTCAAAATGAACACCTTTTATACAGTTTATTTAAATTGGTGTTGATAAATAAATATCTGATATACAAAATTGAAAATATATGTCGATACCTACCTTTATTTTATTGTAAGATATCTTGTCAAGAAATCCATCCATATTTGCTATTTTTTCGATGTGTGTACATTATACATATAGGTACACGCGTATGGTGAGTAGTTTTGCCATGTGCATACTTGGTAAAATAATCGTCGATGTGAGCATTTGTTGTATGTACTTTGACCAAATAAAGTCATGTACGTGACATGGAAATTTCAACATGACCATTTAAGTCATGAATGATGTCCAAGAATGGCTATTACATGCTAAATGACCATACCCAAGTATAAACTTAATTATAACTATAAGATGGGCGATGTATAATAACCGAGTTGAATAATTCAAGAACGAAATAACATATAAGTCATGATGCGTATATTAATGTCCTCTTTTTACCATATGCGTGGTTTAAAAATTCTTGGTTACCAAATGCGTGTTTTTTATATCCTTAATTACCATATATGTGATTTTTTATATACTTGGTATTTGATGAATCCATGTTATTTAATATCCTTTATAACCAAATGCTTGAATAATGTACTTATTTACATCCCGCACCGAAACATTGTGTAAAATTCTGTTACAATTCATCACATAAATTTATTGAAATACGAATTTAAATAAAAAGACAAATAAATACATATTTTATCTTGGGTTATCTTTATTGTATCCTGACCAATTTTTCCGCTAGATCATTCCATTATAAAGTTCGAAACTTCGGCCACATATTCAATAATCCCATACCTATTAGTGTTTTTGATATATCACTGTGAAAGATTTAGATGTTTGATACCTACTCTTCTTTTTCGTTCACTCATAACTATAAATCAACTAGGGTAAAAAATATGATCACTGAATATCCATAGAAAAGCATGGAAGAAATCATTACCATTCTTTTCGTATTCCGCATAAGGCTTTACAAAAATAGTTAAAACATAAACAATACATTACATCTCAATTGTTAAATATTATTTTTTCAATAATATTAACACATACATCACAGGTTATGCATTACGCATCGTATGACAGGAAACTGCAAAAGACATCCAATAAATTATGTATGTTGAAAATTATTTGCACAATAACAATATTGTGGTAGAAATAATGTGTAGATTATACCTACATACTAAGATAGTAGCAATGATTTAATTAAAGCTTTGTCTCAAATTCTAATGATATTTAAAAGATAATTTGGCAAATCATATAGAATAAAATATGACAAAGACTTATATAATATGAAGATAAGAACCTACATAATATTATCGTCTTATTTTTATAATCTTTTGTTGCGATATTTTTTTTAATAAATTCAATACAACATTTTTTAATAAATAAATTGATTTCATGCTTTATTTTGCTTGAGTTGGTTGAAAACGATTGCCTGATAGCAACAAATCCGCGTTTGTGCACTTTGTTATGCATATTAATTAAATAAACAAATCTCATAAAGACATGATCCCCTCGAGTGCTAATTGGTTTCATTTTGTACTGAATTTTGTACCTCTTACAGATGAAGCTAGCGTTGTTGTCTATTTTCCTGTTCATTGCGGTGGTGAGTGCTGTGCCCATCGAGGAGAAGAAAGAAGAAAGAGTTGCTGTGGAGGCATCTCCCGTGGAAGATGGAGACCAAAAGCCAGCTGATGACCTGAAGACTGATGAATCCGGCTGGGGATGGGGTGGCTACTACAGACCCATCTACTACAGAAGCTACAGCCCGTAAGGATCATTTTATATAATATCGTCATGCCTTATTTTTGTTATACTTTCTTAGCCTTCCCTCCACTGCTAGACGTAGGCATCTAGAGACTTTTCCCTGTTTCAATCCTTTCTTGACCACCCTGTTCCTGCAATGGGGATGAGGTCATCTGACCATATTTTCTAAGGGCGTCCCTCCGTTCTTCTATTTCCTCACGGCCTGAACCTCAGAACTCTGGATGTCCGTCTCTCTGTTTTCTGTTTTGACACATGACCCGCCCATTGCCATTTCACTTACTTTCAGTTTCACTATACGGCATAAGAATTTGGCGACCAACGATCCCTCGTTAATGATTAAACATCACATGACAGCAAAATTGTGAGATGTGACGGAATATTAATAACCGATTATTAGTTCATCTTCTTCTGGTCATGAACGCCTGACGTTGGCAATCACTCTGGCGATTCCTACTCTGTCTTGTGCTACCCGGAGCATCTGCTACGGGCAAGTTAACCTTTATGCGCAGGTGCTAGGTTTGATTTTCAAGAGCGAATAAATAAATTTAGGCAAGAGATTTTTTTTACGAATTATATAAATATAAAATAGGTATTAAGAAGTTTTCATGATTTGGATATAAGTAGATGATTTTTAACCAAATCCCGAAACATCACAGGAAAGTCCTCAATTCTCAAAATTAAAATTTTGTGTTTAAAAGTTAATATATATTTGTTTCTATTATGTAATCAATAAGTGTCATACATTTTTTTCCATTTTAGTGAAATATCAAACCTATTCACTAGTGTAGATTTCATATTAAACAAAATATTTTGTACAATATGTAGATTATCCATTGTTTACAAGATTTTTACCATATCTTCACAACAATGTGTTTTTGTTGACTGAAATATTTGTTGTCATTGTATTATCTTGGGTTCGGTTAAACTAATAACTTTGAAGGTCAGGTTGCGAGAAATGTTTCCTTGTATTTATTTACAACTGGAGAACTCCGTCCAAGACGCAACGTCAAAACATCGTAAATTCAATAAGCTATTTATTTTCTAAAGTAGCTTACACAAAACAGGTCGGTGTAATGTAAAATAAATGATAATTGAGTAGTAATGTTGGTACTGATGAGCTTTATCCCCTTTCGATAGGTGGATCTTTGTAGGATGAAATACCAGTCGCTTGCCTTGGCGGGTCAACCAACTTTTTCATACTTTCGTTGCTGCGTAAAATGTTGTTGTACCTACATCTTCAAAAATATTTATTCATAATCGACGATTAAACCATAAGTGTTGCATCTGGTGATCAATGGTGATCTGAGTCTCGAAGATTGGTTCAATATCATAAATATTCCAACGAATTCCGCTTTAAAAGGATTTAAGGTCATCAGCGTAATTAAGCTATAGAGATTCACGTGTTACATGATTATGCTGTCCACTACTATGTGGTAATGAAAATTTACAATTTCGCAATATTATGTAAATCAGATATTTTACATCCATTTCTAAACGAGTCGAGAGCTTGGTCTTGGTGGTTTTCTTTGCAAGACTCATTACGTACCCACTGTCAAATATTGTGTCTTCTGTACATCAATTACATATTGATGACAAATACATAAACTTACAGCTGATTAATTTTCCATGCTTTTTTGTTGACAGTTATTTAATTCTTCTATCAAATCTTTCAATACGCTCTCACGCAAGTTCTCAAGTACCAAAGGCTGTGTTTATCGAACAAATATTAAAGTAAAAGTATAGTTAAAATACTTTGATTTACTTTTGGTATTTTCATTGAAATTTAATGCTGCCATATGACTCAATTTTGAACAATTTTAGGAAATCAAAGTATTTTACTATTACCGATACTTTTGTTGAAACAACCCAGCCTAAGTATACAATATATATTGGCTGTATAAAACTGTGTTCAATATTTGGATTTTCAATTATTGGAGAAAAAAATATATCTTCGGGTCAGCCCAAAATTAGAAGTTTAATTACTATTACAAATGGATTTCATCAACCCAGTCGTTTTTTTTATTCTGAATCGTCCATCGTGTTTCAAAACTTTGGTTTATCAACTGTATCAATTTTCGTCTTATTCATTTAAACAATTTTTTAGTAGATCGACCGAGTTTGACATGTCTACAGTGAAGGTGGAGATTGTTTGACAATTTTAAAAGACACTCTCTCTCTCTTTCTGTGTCGCTGTCTCCTCATTACGATGTTCCGTAGCAGCCTTGATTTGATCAGTACATCTTTTGGAGATTGTCCTATCCTTCCTTCGACTCCTCCTACAACAAACAATTTCTCGAGGCTGCTGTCATCTCATCTGGCTCCGTGATTGAAGAACTGAAGGATATTCTTCACAGATGGAGAAAGATACTAAAAAAAAGATACTAATCATACTGTTTCATTCCTTTCAGATACTACAGCTCATGGGGAGGATACGGAGGCTACGGTGGCTACGGTGGATACGGTGGATACGGCGGATATGGCGGATATGGCGGATGGGGAGGCTACCCCTACTACAGAAGCTACAGCTACTGGTAAACCATCAAACGAAGGATCCATTGCGGCATCTTCATTTCCTGCTTCCAACGATTTCATCAAACTTTACACCAAAACTAAAGTTATCTGAAGTTGTGGCCGGGGTCGGAAACTGGGCCATAATGTCTCTTTAAAACCATTTAGTATTGTAAAATATTATTATTATAATTAACACTTGAAAGTATTGTGTTCAACGTTCTTCGAGTACTAGAAATGTTATTCATTGTCTTCCCATTTACCTACAAGATCTAGTGAATGTTTCTTTAGCCAAATACTCAAACAGTCATTTAATTTAATATTTTCATCGTAAACTTTTAACACTGTTTTACGAAATACATGTGATTATAAAGTGTTCTTTTGTATATTACTTGTATATTTTTTACTGCCTTTCTTTAAATAAAAAAGAAAAAATTACCAACTGCTATTTTTATTTTATAATTCATAATCATTATTGGCGCTACAGCACTGTGTGGGTCCTGGCCTCCTACAGAATCCTTCTCCAGCCGTCCCTGTCCTCCCTGTCCGTTCTCCTACAGATTGCTATTTCGATCGTTCTTATGTCATAATTAGCTTGGGTCTGCTTCTACTTCTTCCGTCCTCTGGATTGGTGTAAATAATATTTTTGGGTATACGATCATCATTCGGCCGGCTGACATTTCCCAACCACTGCAGTCAGCGTACTTTTATAAGTTTTACAATAATTATGATAAATATGAACACACATAATATTCCACAACGAATTTATTTGATTTCCGACGACCGTTTCGGCTTACAAGGCAAAATGGTCGTCGGAAGTCAAATGAATTCGTTGTGGAATATATTATATATGTGTTCATATTTATCATAATTATTATGGAATTCCACAGTTTGGAAGCCGCATCAATCGACAGATTGAAAACTGTTTTACAATATTCGTCATGTAGTTCGAGATTATATCGAATCCTCCAAAGTCTTTTATCGTTACTGGGCCAAAAATCTAAGGCTATTTTCGTCTCTTTTTGTTAAAACTCAGCTTCAAATTCAACGACAGGTCTGAGAAGAGTTTTGTATATCAGGATTTTTGTTCTTCTCAGGATCTTGTAAAATACATATAATTTATTTCACAGACAAATTAAAGATAATTTTTAAAGTGACAATGGGCATGATGACTAATTTTGAAAAACTATCTCACGATGTTTTTACGCATTCACTGTTTTCAAATATATATACATTTCTACATAAAATAAAGGTTTAGTAGCAAAAATCGCCATTTTAAAATCAAATTTGATATTTACGCCAAAAAACGCTTGTAGTATCATGGCGGCTGCCGACCCTGACGGTGACGTCACGGTATCGTAAACTGCATATCACTACTATATGTAATATATGTGTTCTAAGACGATTTGTGTATTTATAATCAATTCAAAAGTGCATAAGTGTTGTGCGGTCCCTAAATGTACAAACGAAAACAAATGCCTACTGAGGTATTTGTTTTCGTCCCACGCGAAAAAAAAGAGAAATAAGTGATTAAATTTCGCACGGCGAAACACAAGTGAATTTTATTAAGTACGCGTTTACAATGAAGTACAGTATTATTTGTTCCCCCACTTTTAGCTCTCAGTAATATAATATTTACCATTATTTAGGCAATAAGCATATTAAGAACTTCATTAATGTCCAAACGTCAAAGGCCATCATACGTTTCCCGCGTATGTTTTTAGCTTATGAACACATAATGTAGAGAGAATATTTTATCGATTTTCGAGATGTAAGTTGTATTTAAATTACAGATAAATAAAGTAGTTATTTAGTTTTTACGTTTCAAGTTTTTACGTTTCGAAATTCTGATGAGCAAAAGTCTTTGTTCTACGCAAAGAAATATCCGACCATCAAAAGTTCCATTCTAGGTAAGACAGGCAGAAGAAATGACTACTATAGCTGCTGTTGCTAAAAATAACGATAGCAGATAAATATAGCTTGTTATGAACACAATACAAATAACGAGCGCTATGTAATAATTCGTATGCTGCTAAAATTGTAACGATATTTTAAAACGCATGCTTCGCGTAATCGCCGTCGTTTCGCGAATCGCTTCATTGCATGAAAAAAATATAGCTTGCTAGTTTAGTTTGGCAGTGACCAGCATCATAACGTGTCGAACGTTCGTCAGCTCACCATCGCGTGACAAAATTGTAGAATACTAAAACTAAATTAGTTTACCATACGTTGCGAGCGTTCATTATTTATTTACTTTGTAGCGGGTGCAACCAGCCGAGTTGACCACCCACTTCAAGGAGTAGGGGGACGTCAGCCGGCTATTTAAGATCCTGCACATCACGTTCCCGTCGTTCAGTTTAACCAAGGCCAGCGGTAGATCGTCACTCTGCTCGACTCACATTTCGATTCCGCGCATTCATCGATCTATTTTATTTAAATTATTTAATAGTCAATTATTGAAGTATATACCAATCTTGAATTATAATTAGAGTCAAACTATCAAATAAACACGTAAGTCAAATTCAAACTATTTTAATACCTGTCTGTAATATCAATTAATTTATATTTCATATGATAAATTTATAAATGTTTTATGGTGTGGCGTGGGTACCTCATTCTGCTGTGTAACGTTATTTAATTAGCTTGCAACTAATTACCGAGTTACGCACGGCAGGATCGAGTACACACGCGACATCATTTCGCGTTGGATTTGGGGAACAGGCGACAGGTTATCACCTAGTGCCTTTCTAGACCGGAGCACCCTTCTGTAAATAAATAAATTAACATTAAAATCCAATTCCCAACCTAGCGCGAAAACTGGTGACCACCGAGCGTGCAGAACAGGTATATTTGTTGTGTAAAGATAATATTTGTAAAATAGTGTGTAAAACTGGTAAAGCCCCATCTCTGTTGCAATTTTGTCGATTTAAATTTATATTGAGCACATGACATCAAATTTGTGATAATAATTTTTTTTGTGTAACAAACGATAATCTGTTATCAGGAACAAATTATAATATTCGTTCAATAACAATTATCTAGTCACTTTGCACATTCTAAACTCATACGACAGAGATTAAAATTTTATTGAATAATAATTATTTCGGTTATTGGACCTGGTTAGACTGAACCCTACGCAGTAAAACATACGCAGTAATAGTATGTTATCCCTAATTGTTATAAACCATTAAAAAAAACACATTTATAACGTAATTATAAGTATTATAATTAGTTATATTGTCGTATTCAAAACTAAAATATCGAAACTGGTATTGAATAAATATATGCTAAATAAATACCTACCAAAAATTGAAAAATATTTCCCTATGTTAATTGTAAAAATATATAATAATGTGTATTTTTTTTTTCATGAGCTAATACTACGCTAAAACGGACAAAAAAACTACCAAACGGAGGTAAAATAACGGAAGGAATACCAAAAAACTAAAGGAGATTTAAAAAAGATAAAAATATAAAAATAAAGAACCTAAAGAAGCATGTATTATGCGCAAAAACAGCACGCATAGTAACATAAAATCATTGCAGAAATAAAAATAAAATATCTATCTAAAAATTCACGTAAAATCCTTATTTTTAAATACCTACAAGACAAATTATTAACCTGTAAAGTAAATACGTAGGTAAATAAATTTTAGTATTATTGCTTAAAAATAACGCATAAATGTTACACGGAATGTAAAATAAAATTATTGTCTAAAAAATATCACAAAAAAACTTGTTTACCATGACGCGCACATTTTTATCGCGATAATAAAAACATGTAACAAAATTAACCAAAAATATTATTTTTAATATTATTTTGCGGTAGTAAAAATATATCCAAAAAAAAAAATATCCTGTAAAAAATTACAATAATAATATCTTCCCGAACATCAATCGGAATACATTATCTGATACCTACTTATGAAATAGGTAGAATCCTATAGTGTATATTTAAAATATGTAACCGAGGTAATAATAATAATAATATTCTCCACGAAAAAAATCACGAAATCGAAGCTCGAAACGAAACATTAAATATATTCGAAGTACATACAATAATCATATTCCATTGAGCGTACAGTGCCGTGCACATTTGAAACAAAAAATAAGAAAGATAATAAATGTAAATGTAACAAAAATATTTATTTTAAAATAAAATAGAAATATTATATCGAATAATAATAAAGTACGAACGCAGTCATATTAACAAAAGTATAAAAAAACGAATATTAAATACGAAATCATAACATAATTTAATAATCTATAGAAATATCGAGTAAACATCATCGAAAAATATATTCCACTCCGCGATACTGTACACCGAGACAATACCGGGTACGTGGGCGTAAATACGAAATACCAAAATCTAACACCGCGACGAATCACGCATGAATCTAGGACTATTCGCCACCAACATTTGTTAGCCAGCGAAACGTAATATAATATATCTCATTGATAATATATACATAACTTGTACTTTTATTTCAGATTAAAAACGTTTAAACATTTATTCATTTTAAATTATTAAATCAAATATACATTTAAATTTAATAAAAAATTATATCCTATTTAAAAACAAAGCATTTAAATACTTTACGCTGAATATATTAAATAAAAAATAAATTATTTTTTTAAATTTTTTTTAAATATAGTTACCTAATCACAATAACAACAAACATATATACGTATAGGAACGTCCACAAACAAGAGACCTTATAAGCATCGAACAAAAATAAACTCTAAAAATATTTACAATTTAAAATTCATACAATTAAAACAAAGCAACTTCAATTATATCCTCAATTATATATCATAATAAATAAAACACAAAAAATTATATTTTAGTTTAAAACAACTATAAAAATATTTTTATTTTTTATTTTCTTAAAAAAAATAGTTATAATATTTTTTTTTATTTTTATTTATATTTATAAACTGTAATACAACTTGAAGAATATAACTCACATCAAATGTTATACGATAAAATGAACATCATGGACAAAGAAAATACAGAACAATCGTCACAAGACCAAGCAACCGAAATTTATTCAACAAACATCAAATTGCCAAGCGTATGGAGACATCAGATACAATTATGGTTTTTCACCATAGAAGCCCAATTTTCAAACGCAAGAATAACTAAGGATGAATCCAAATATAATCATGTATTAGCCGCATTAGATCCAGAAACCATGTCATGCGTCGCTGACGTCATACAATTTCCGCCAAGTATGGATAAATACAAAAACCTCAAACTCACACTTCTGAACCGTCTACAAGAGTCTGAAGAGAGAAGACTCACCCAATTACTCCATGGAATACAATTAGGAGACAAGACACCATCAGAACTATTGCGAAGGATGAAAAGCCTAGCTGGACCAACATTAAATAACAACACGTTAATTACAAGATTATGGATAGAACGACTACCTCATCGTATACAAGAAATAATTTCAGCCATTAATACAGATGACGTCACAGTACTAGCCACAACAGCAGACAGAATAATGGAAGTCAACAGTAGAACTGACGTTCAAGCAGTAAACCTACCATCAACTTCTTCATTGAGCAACACAGCAACAAGCGACCAAAGCACAGTAAACCTACTTTGTACAATGCAGCAACAAATACAAATGCTAACCGACAAAATAATGGGACTTGAAATTCAACAGAGGCAATCAAGACCATTCTACAGAAATAATCAACGCGACCATTCAAGATCAAGATCCACAAGCCCAAATAGATATCAAAAATATAATAATAATTATAATCGGCAAAACAAACGCAATTTTAAATACAATTATAATAACAATAACTTCCAACAAATGTCAAATAATAATAATAATAACAACTATCAGCAAATGCGTAATAATAATAACGATAACGTCAAGCCGCTGGATATATGTATACCACATCAAAAATATGGAAGTCAAGCAAAATACTGTCGACAGCCTTGCACCTATAACCATCCGGAAAACTAAAAATGCGACAGGTGTGTGAGACAACACCGTCGCAAATGAAGCATCGTCTCTTTCTACCAGATATAATCACGGGCGTGCAATACCTTATCGACACAGGAGCCGAAATAAGCATCATACCAAGATACCTAAAAAACGACAAGGCAACCATCGCTACAGACAGTATCATCACTCCTATTTACGCAGCAAATGGAACAATAATACCTTCATATGGACACCGAATTATCAACTTAAATCTCGGATTACGCCGGAATCACAAATGGAAATTTATAGTCGCCGACGTAACCAAGCCGATCATAGGGGCAGATTTCTTAACCAATTATGATATATTGGTGGACTTAAAAAGAAAATTACTCATTGATAAAAAAACAGGGTTGACAAGCAAAGGAACCGTCTATAGAACAAGTGTTATAGACATAGCAACAGTACAGTCAACATCAAAATTCCAAAAAATTATACGAAAATACCCAAGTTTAACAAGAGCAGATATGGCACAAAAAGGATCAAAAACAAATATTACTCATCACATTCAAACCAGAGGACCACCCGTCACAACCAAAATGAGAAGGCTCAACCCATTACAATTAGAAATAGCAAAAAAGGAATTCGCATATATGATCGAACAGGGAATATGTCGCCCTTCGAAAAGCAATTGGTCAAGCCCTTTGCATATGGTAAAAAAGCCAGATGGAAATTATAGAATGTGTGGAGATTACCGACGCCTAAATTCAATAACAAAACCGGACAAGTACCCGATTCCACAACTTCAAGACTTCTCACATAAACTACACGATGCAAAAATATTCACTAAAATAGACCTCTCAAGAGCATATAACCAAATAAACATGGAAGAAGAAGACATCCAAAAAACCGCCCTACTAACGCCATTTGGACTGTATGAATTCACGAAAATGCCACCAGGACTGTCCAACGCCGCACAAACATTTCAACGACATCTACATAACATAACAAGGGACCTAGAATACGTCTTCACGTACATTGATGACATTCTGGTCGCCTCCAGAAACATAAACGAGCATGAGAAGCATCTCGACAAACTTTTCGAAAGATTATCCGAAAACGGATTAATTATCAACCAGGATAAATGCAAATTCGGCGTAGAAGAAGTGCACTTTTTGGGTTACCGAATCAACAAAAACGGAAGTACACCAATACCAGAAAAAGTGGAAGCAATAATAAAAATTGAACCCCCAAAGGACGCAAAAGGACTCCGACGTTTCATGGGCATGCTAAATTTTTATAGAAAATTTTTGCCAAACGCAGCCGAAACGCAAAAAATATTATTCGACCAATTAAAAGGGTACACCAAAAATGATAAAAGAAAACTACAATGGACAACTGAATTTAAAAAAGCGTTCGACAAATGTAAGCAAGATTTGACACAAGCCGCACTACTCGTACACATAAACTCCTCGGCAGAGATAGCAATAATGGTCGACGCATCAGATCACGCCATGGGCGCAGCACTTCAACAAAAAACGGATAACAGCTGGCAACCTATATCATTTTTCTCCAGAAAATTTAATAGCGCACAAGAAAAGTACAGTACGTATGACCGAGAACTCACCGCCATCTACGAGGCGATTAAATATTTCAGACCACAAATAGAAGGAAGAAACTTTGTAATAATCACCGACCACAAACCGTTAATTTTCGCCTTTAATAAAATCAAGCTCAACTCTCCTAGACAAGAAAGACAGCTGGATTATATAAGTCAATTCACCACGCGCATCAAACACATATCAGGCGAAGAAAACATAGTCGCAGATACTCTATCAAGAATCGAAGAGATAGAAATAACATCAAACATCGACTATATTAAAATGGCAAGAGAACAACTCACAGACAAAGAGCTCAAGAAAATGCAGGAAAATTCATCTCTATCACTAAAGAAAATCTCAATACCTAACACTAACAAAATGTTATGGTGTGACATCTCAACCAACACGTTACGACCATATGTACCAATCACAATGCGAGAAGAAGTAATACTATCAGTACATAAATTAAGTCACCCCGGAGTAAAAACAACATCAAAGTTATTAAAATATAAATATATTTGGCCCAACATTGACAAAACAGTAAAAAATGTCGTGAACAACTGCATCGAATGCCAAACTTCGAAAATTCATCGCCACACTGTAACACCTTTGAAACAATACAAACCAGCAGATGGAAGGTTCAAGAATATACACATAGACCTGGTGGGGCCGCTAACTCCATCCAGAGACTACATATACCTGCTGACGATAATTGATCGCTACACAAGATGGCCCGAAGCGATCCCATTAAAAGACATGTCTGCAGAAACCGTTGCAGACGCTCTCATGTATAATTGGATAGCAAGATTTGGCGTCCCGAATTCAATCACGACCGATCAAGGCCGCCAATTCGAAAGCTCACTATTCAATAAACTGATGAATAAGCTCGGAATAATACATAACAGAACGACTGCATACCACCCACAATCGAATGGGATGATCGAACGTTGGCACCGCTCATTAAAAACATCACTAATGGCCGCAGGAAACATATCATGGTCGACGACATTACCACTGACACTCCTAGGACTACGAACCGTAATCAAGGAGGGGTCAGACTATACACCAGCAGAGATGACATACGGAACAACCCTCAGACTCCCCGGAGACTTCTTCGAAGATGGACCACCTGAGGAGCAAAACACCTATGGACATAAACTACAGCAAACAATGTCAGAAATCCGACCTATCCCAATAGCAAATCACGGGAGAAAAAAAACATTTGTGCACAAACAAATGGCAAACACCAAATATGTCTTCTTAAGACATGATGCTGTGAGACGACCTCTACAAAAACCATATGACGGACCATACTTGTTAATAAAGAAGGATGACAAAACGGCTACCATCACAATCAATGGTAAAAACAAACAAGTATCATTGGACAGACTCAAACCAGCATTCTTCCTGAACGAGAACACAGACTACGGCGTAGAACCAAGCAGTAGACACACCACCTCTACAGAACAGAGATGGACGTCCACGCCACAGACGCACCAAGCCACTACGCCAGATGACACTTCAGATGACACTTCAGATGACACTCCAGATGCCACCCCAGAACGGCAACCACATACAACCACTAGAGCCGGAAGACGAGTATATTTCCCGGAGCGATTCACCAGCTACAAATATTTCTAAGCTGAGTAATTTTTAATCATTTTTATAACCTGAATAATTTCTATTTTTAATTTTTGTATAATTGTAATATGTATTCAATATAGATAAAAAATTTGGTCAATATGCAACTAATATTTGAATATAAAATCTTATAAAATTCCAACTTGACCAAATCAAAATAAGAAAATGCTGTATAATAAGAAAATGCTGTATACTAAGAAAATGCTGTATAGAAATGTAAATTTAATTGTAATTTTATCTTCTTGTTCAAATTACAGTACATGTAAAAAAGTACATTGAACAAGTTAATATAAACAATATTTTTTTTTTTTTTTTAGAAATGTATAAGTATAGAAATAAGAACATGATAAATATATGACCTCTAAATTTTTATTAGTAAAATAAACTGCTATATATATATGTAATGCCATTTCAGGTAAACAATATAAAATTCTTTGTATTTAAAAAAAAACATATGTCATTGTTACAGACAATCAGAGAAAATGCTGAGGAACGGACCAGGGTGGCGCTATCCAGCTGGCAGGGGGGTGATGTAGCGGGTGCAACCAGCCGAGTTGACCACCCACTTCAAGGAGTAGGGGGACGTCAGCCGGCTATTTAAGATCCTGCACATCACGTTCCCGTCGTTCAGTTTAACCAAGGCCAGCGGTAGATCGTCACTCTGCTCGACTCACATTTCGATTCCGCGCATTCATCGATCTATTTTATTTAAATTATTTAATAGTCAATTATTGAAGTATATACCAATCTTGAATTATAATTAGAGTCAAACTATCAAATAAACACGTAAGTCAAATTCAAACTATTTTAATACCTGTCTGTAATATCAATTAATTTATATTTCATATGATAAATTTATAAATGTTTTATGGTGTGGCGTGGGTACCTCATTCTGCTGTGTAACGTTCTTTAATTAGCTTGCAACTAATTACCGAGTTACGCACGGCAGGATCGAGTACACACGCGACATCATTTCGCGTTGGATTTGGGGAACAGGCGACAGGTTATCACCTAGTGCCTTTCTAGACCGGAGCACCCTTCTGTAAATAAATAAATTAACATTAAAATCCAATTCCCAACCTAGCGCGAAAACTTATTCAATAAGAACTAAGTTACATACAAAATACAATAAACTTTGGCCCGATATTACAGTCGGCCCTCAACTCATTGAGTTTGTTAAACTCAAGATTAATGTTAAGGGGAGATTGAATCCATTTCCGTATTACAGTGCAATATGACATGTCAGTTACTAAATCTTCAATTATAGACATATTTCACTTTTTCTGTGGCTATTATCTGTCAAATTTAAATAACCTCAAATAATACGAAATAACAAAACGGGACGCTACGACTTTAAATACCATTGTTTTATTATCCAACATGGTAAATTTAATTTTTTTCACCAAAATAATGCTTTTAAATGCCCATGTTCAATACGGCTGTCAGTTTGTTTTGTTGTGTGGCGCCACCGTCGATACAACTAACGCCTTTAGTGATACAACACTGAAGCTACACACGTTGCCTAAAGCCTCTAGTGATAGAAACTGAAACTACACGAGTTGCCTAGCAAATGACAGTTGACTCACAGTTAAGTACTTAATCTGCCAGAAACGTTGAGTTAAATATTTGTCGTTTTAGTGACATATTTGAGGGAAGATTAGGCCTAAACAGACACTGTAATACGCTATATTTTTGTAAAACTTGAGTTTAGCTCTTAAACTGACACTGTAATACCGGCCCATAGTGTCCCCCGATAGGTAGGCGAGTATCTAGGTAAATTGAAACTATTTGCTTTGATGAATCCTTGTTCCATTGCTATTTTATTGTTTTGTTTTAGTTTTAAGTACCTAATTAAAATATAATAATGTTTATTTTGGTGTTATAATATATCGATAACACCAAAATAAACATTGTCCAGACCGACAATTAATGCGTATATTGTATTGAAGACTATCAGAAGAATTGACGCGACCATACTATGACGTCGTGCGCTCTGATTGTTTTTTCTCATAAAATGGCGGACTAACACATTTTGTATTTTTATATTTATAATATTATTATTATTCACTCCTATAAATTAAAAAAAAAAAACATTTTTTAAATCTTTATAACCTATTTTATTTTTTAAAATCATAATTTCAATGATTTTTTTCTTACAGTCATCACACCTATTACATATTTTAATATATTAATCATAATATGTATACGAATCATAACAGTTATCCCATATGTATATTAGATTCATCATAATACATTGTGTATTTCCATTTCAACCTCATGTAACACTGTACAACTCCCACAAACAATATAATTACATCATTTTATTTTATAATCAAGCAATGAAAACCACCAAGTTATTTATTTCTGAAACGTTAAATATTCTCCACCACGTTACAATACTCGCGTGTTATAACAGATGCGTCAACGATTCAATAGAGCGGATAGCGATATTATTTGGTTTATTGTCCCAAATAAACCAAATAAATCAATAAATAAAAATAGCATGTTAAAAATAAGCAGCATATTCCATATAGCTTGTTATGAAAAAAATAGCCATTTCGAACAACACTACAGTTGACAGTAACAAACACAATTGACAGTGACAATATGGTGACGTCATGCGCTCTGATTGGTGTTTCACATAAAATGGCGGACAAACATATTTTGTATTTTTATTTTAATAATATTAATATTATTCGCTCTTTTAAAATGAAAATAAATATATTTTTTCAAATCTTTATAACATATTTTATCTAATAAAATCATAATTTCAATGATTTTTTCTTACTGTCATCACGCCTATTCAAAATAAAAAAGAATTGCAACTCAAAAAATGTTTTGATGATTGTATATGGTATGTCAACTTGTGCAATCGTTAAAAAATATATAAACTCGTCTACCAGTGACATTTAAAGCTGGTTGGTGTGTGTTGTAAAGTTCAGATGTAAAATTTATGAGATCTTCAAGAATTTGTATATTTGTAAATTTACACTTTACACACACACACAACAATGTTACGATTTCAGACGTCTGTCTATAAATCAATGGTGAATATTTCCTTACAGGTATTATAATACAAGTATAAGTCACCATAAAAATATTATTAAATGATTTAATCAAAAATTTACAATCAATGTAACATTATCAGTTATTTTCCGCACGGACAAAGTCGTTTCAAATTTCAATGACATCTGACTTTCGTGTGAAATAGTCATAAACGCCATGTTTTTAAATTAATATGTCTACATTCTATGAACGATATTGACTACATTTCGATCAACATAATATCACATCGTTATATATTGCGTAATATAAACTAGTTGCATGTAACACATGAGATCCAACTATCGATGACTATAGTACCTATGTATGTGTATAGTGTAAGAATACCTTCTTAAAAATCCATGTACATATGTTATTAATTAAAATAAATAATAGTTCTTAACCAAAAAACCATATATCCATATTTTTTAATATTTATTTATTTATTTATTAAAAATCTTTTTTTTCATGTATATTTAATAATAGGTACAATATAAGTTGATAAACTAGTAAATAAAATATACAACACTATAATTAAGTCAAACGTTAAAAGTTTAAGTCATCAGTGAATACATTAAAATATCGTGATTTTCTAGTATCAAACTAGAGTCCCCGTAGATATTGTGTATAATGTGTATTCCAACTGTCGATTTGTTCATGAGAATTCAATTCTCTTAATGAATCGACATTATTAAGCCAAGATGCGTGTACGAAGGAAAATTTTGTATGGTGTAGTGGACTTTTTGCATGCTAATAACACCAACTAGAGGCCTCGCAGCATATATGTTCCTGTACATGGATTTACTCAGAATTCGGAGTAGAACATTTTATGTGAGTTTTGTGTGTGTGTATCTGTATGTGTGTGTGTGTGTGTGTGTGTGTGTGTGTGTGTGTGTGTGTGTGTGTGTGCGTGCGTGCGTGCGTGCGTGCGTGCGTGCGTGCGTGCGTGCGTGCGTGCGTGCGTGCGTGCGTGCGTGCGTGCGTGCGTGCGTGCGTGCGTGCGTGCGTGCGTGCGTGCGTGCGTGCGTGCGTGCGTGCGTGCGTGCGTGCGTGCGTGCGTGCGTGCGTGCGTGCGTGCGTGCGTGCGTGCGTGCGTGCGTGCGTGCGTGCGTGCGTGAATGCGTGCGTGCGTGCGTGCGTGCGTGCGTGCGTTCGTGCGTGCGTGCGTGCGTGCGTGCGTGCGTGCGTGCGTGCGTGCGTGGGTGGGTGCGTGCGTGCGTGCGTGCGTGCGTGCGTGCGTGCGTGCGTGCGTGCGTGCGTGCGTGCGTGCGTGCGTGCGTGCGTGCGTGCGTGCGTGCGTGCGTGCGTGCGTGCGTGCGTGTGTGTGTGTGTGTGCGTGTGTCTGTGTGTGGGTGTGTGTGTCCCTTATAACTTTTGATCCGCTCAATTTGCAGAGCCCAAATTTTCAGAATATATATAGAGTTATAGGCCTGCAAAACTTTTATACTCAGAATCGTGAATTTTTGTTCAGTCAGGGGTTATCAACTATTGAAATTTTGGTTTATATTTCCATATATCTCGGAAACCGTAAAAGCTAGAACGCTGAAAATTGGTATGAACATAGAAAAATATAAAATCTCAAAACAGTTTTTTTAAAAAAATTCCAGGGTTTCTAAAACATTTTTTACTAAGAAAAATATTTTTTAACTGCCTATATTTCATTTTTTTTAAATATCGAAAAAATCCGAAACACCCCAACTAGATAATTTAATTTTCTATAAAAAATTTTAACATTTTAGTAGTACATCTCAATTTTTTTTTAACAATTTTTATAAAAATTGACAACATCAACTAGGGGGCAAGTCTGGTCCAGCCAGCGAAATCAAAACCTTCACGATTACCCATATCATGGATATAATTATTATATGGAGTTCTATAATATCTTTAGAAGTTATAGAAATCCATATGATAATTATATCCATGATATATAAACAACTTTTGGACAACGTAGCGTACGATACTTTTCAACAAAACTCTTCAATAGTTTACCAACAAATATTAAAACCATTAAAAATGCAAAAGAATTTAAAAAACTATCACTAAGATGGGTTTATGAAATAGATGAAAAAATCCTGAAGGAAATAATTCTACCTAATAAAATGTAAATGCACTATTACAAACAACAGAATAGACAATTGAAAAAAGTGAAAAATAAGTACTTTTGTTGTTTTTTTTTGTCTCTAAATCAATCAATTTTTTCAACAATTATTTTATTTTTACAATTTTTGCTGTGTGTTAATGACTCATAAAGAAATATTGTGTTTGGAAAGAGAGAAAGAAGGATGAATACGCTTGAATGCGTAGCGTATGTATGTACATTTACTTATATTATATGTAAACGTATCTATAAATAAACAACGCTATAGACAATAATATAAAACTAGCTCACCTTAGCACAGGCTATGCCTAGTGAGGGGGCTAGTAACAAAGATACAAACAAAAAGGATAGCTTTAACTATGTAAGCAATGGTGAAATAATGAAATTATATTTATTGAAATGAAATAACTTATATTTACTTTGTATGTCTACTATGTATGAATAAGCTTATAATACCTTTAATTATTTTGTATCTTATATCTACTCTATGTTTTTGGATAGAAATAAATAAAAATAAAAAATAAAAAAAAAATATGGGTAATCGTGAGGGTTTTGATTTCACCGGTTGGACCAGACTTACCCCCCTGGCCATACGAAATCTCGCTGATCATGACAGTTATAGGCCTACAAAACTACGGCTAGAAACTTTGTCGATCTGTTATGAAACAAATGGACAGTTGAAAAATAGTATGAATACATTACTCTTTTGGATAACCACAGGTATGGATCGTATATAGGAATCACACGTTTATAAATCGGACTCGTGTAGGTACTTTACCAGAATCGGACTTGTGTAGGTACTTTACCAGAATTTCCTGTTTAACATATTTTGGATGTCATAAATTATTAGATCAAAATCGGACTCGTGTAGGTACTTTACCAGATAAATTATAAGATCAAAATCGGACTCGTGTAGGTACTTTACCAGATAACTTATTAGATCAAAATCGGACTCGTGTAAGTACTTTACCAGATTAATTATTAGATCAAAATCGGACTCGTGTAGGTACTTTACCAGAATTTCCTGTTTAACATATTTTGGATGTCATAAATTATTAGATTAAAAGTCAAGAAGTATATAAAGTTCCTACTTTATTATTATTTTTAACATGCCAAGGATCATATCGTAGGATGTTGATATATGTATATCTTCGCGCATTTTATTCGTATCTTGACGACCTTGAAATATTCGCGATGACTGGAAAATGAACACCGAATTCTTCCGAATTTACAAAACAGCAAATCAAAATAAATTTAATTTTTTTTATAAAAATAAAAGACTGTTTTAATCCATAACACATGATGAATTACATACTTTCATTAGACACAATTTAAAGCTAATTGAATTCATACTCGTTGTGGATTTTAACTGTCTTTTGTTTTATTTTTAAATATAATATTAAATATAATTATAAATATTCACAGTGCTAACAGTAAAATTTGGACATATAAATTTTAAGTCCCAATTTTGCATTGATAAATGATTCGCAATGTATTTATTTTTATTTATCTTTTTGTACATAATATAAACAAATACAATGTACACTGGCGAGCTTATTATCATTAAGCGATTTCTTTTAACCTGCTAGATTACAAAGTATGACAATTGTATATGTACATCAACAAAAGAATAAAAGCGAAAAAAACAAAGAATATGTACATAACACTAAGATAAATATTATAAATAAAAAAACAAGCAAAAGTGGATTGGGAAAGAACAAGGAGAGGAAATCGGGATCAGGTGTTTAGGGATAAATATTCCTTCTGTAGTTTTTTTCTTGAACATACAAAGTGAGTTAGACGACGCAACATCCGGACTTATTCTATTCCATCGGCTTTCTGATTTTACTTCATACGACGAGCTGAAAAATTCTGTGTTATGCACATGGATGGATAGTTTTGTACGTTCAACAGATGATTGGATAAATAAGTGAATTTGTTTTTAATGTACTGTGGCAGGTTTGGATTAGAGAGTATATTGTACAATAGTGAAAGAATGTGTAAGAATATTACTCCGATGGCGTATATTCAGCCAACAAAGAAGATTGCGGTAAATGATATATGATCAAATGGTTTCAATCCAAAGATGAATCTGATACATATATTTTTTTAATTTTCATAATTTTTTTACATCATGATAATTGTGATCTCACTAGCTTACAGGTCAAGTGCATATTACATTAATTAAGTTACAGTATTAAAATTATAATATGGGATACATGTTTTTTTTTAAATACATGTTTTTTTATAGAAATCATGATTGTATTAAAACCGCCTAATACACTATGAAGTTACGTGTTAGTAAGGGTAACTAGGTCAAACAACAATTCTGGTAAAAAAAAACATAATTAAATATAAAAATAGAAACGAAGTACAAAAAATGATAAAAATATGATAATAAATACAGTGCAAGAGTTTTACACGGAATTTTATAAACCATTTACACAAAATAGAGAAACAAATGTAACTGTGCTAAATGTTGGCTCCGAAGAGGTACCAGAGATAGATTATAATGAAATTAAAAATGCACTCAAATACATGAAAAATAATAAAAGTCCAGGTGAAGATCAAGTAATAAAAATCAAGTGAAGCAATAAAAATACTCCTAAACAAGTGCGTAGAACTGGAGGTCATACTTGAAAAGTGGCAAAATTCTGAAGTTATATTATTGTATAAAAAAGGGGATCCTGAGAACTTAGAGAATTATCGACCAATAAATCTGTTATCCCATACTTACAAACTTCTCACTAAAATTGTCACAAACCGTTAATCACCTAAACTGGAATCTATCAACCAATTGAACAAGCTGGCTTTAGAAAATATTTTGGAACTACAGACCATATCCAAACTCTGCGCCTGCTAATTGAGAAAACACCTGAATATAATATAACAATTCATCTTGCATTCATCGACTATAAAAAAGCATTAAATGAAATAATAAACGCATTAAATGACGCGAGAATTGACTTCATATATTCGAGGCTTATCAAATTTATATATGAACACGCCACCATGGATGTAAGAATCGATGAAAACACAAAAACAGAAAAAATCAATATAAAAAGAGGTGTCAGACAAGGAGATACCATATCACCTAAACTTTTTACATTGGTTTTGGAGGGCATATTTAAAACTTTGAACTGGGAAAACAAGGGAATAAAAATAAATGGAATAAACTTAAAGCACCTCCGCTTTGCAGTGATGATCTGGAAGAACTTCATATTATGATAAAAGAACTCCACGATGCTTCCCTAATGGTCGGCCTGGAAATCAATATATGTAAACAAAACGAAAATCATGAGTCCATCTAACAGCACTATCACAATTGATAATAAAATAATTGAGGCTGTTGAAGAATACGTATACCTTGGATATAAGATAAAATTAGGAAAGGATAACCAGACAGCAGAAATACCCAGCAGGATCGGATTAGGTTGGGCAGCCTTTTTATATTGCTTCTCGGGCAACTAACAGGTAGGTACTAGGTATGTCAAATATTAATTTAACACGCACCCAATAACAACTTGCCACATTCTGGAGACTTACGATATTAATCGTCTCACAGATCCAGACTGAAAACACAATTAAAAAATTGTGTCTCCACCGGGAATCGAACACGGCACCTTTGGATCATCAGTCAGATACCTAAACAACTGAGCGACGAAGGCCGACTCGGGCCGATTATATAACGAAAACTATATTTTTGTATATCGAAACAAATTAATCTACGTAGGAAGTCGGAATAATACTTTTCGGATACGTAGGTACATAGATAGATAAAATATGTATGTATATCTATGTATTTATAAATATAATATTAAAACGTATAAAACAAATATACGTTTTAAACGTTAAACGTTTAATACGTATATTTGCAGCCAATATGTTCCTTGATAAATTTACAAATCTTTACAAATATGGATAGCAAACCAACCATTGCACAGCTGAACACTACCTGCATGTTTTCCCTGGAGTAGTGCTGGTTTTCAGTAATACCTTGAGGAAATACAAAACAAAGAATTAACAGACTACACAACCTATACAAATTTAAATAGAAAGAAAGAAAAATTAATGAAAATATATAGGTTGGTGCCATTGACTCTGAGTCTCTTGTTGGGAGTCTTCCAATTAATTGTCCCTTTCGTAGTACTAGAACAAATCTTACTTTTAGATTGCCTCTCTCCAGAACTAACTATGTACAAAATTCATTCATCCAAAGGGCATGTAACATTTATAATGTTTTTTTAAGAATGTTGATATTTTTAGACATACTAAAATAAAATATAAAAATGCTATCTCTGAGACCCTTAGAGGTTTACGGTAGCTGATTCCTGCTTCATTCTTTTTGACTGCGAATGCCACAACCTTCCTTCCCTCTTTTTGTCCTTTTTCTTCTCAATTTTGAGTACCTACCTACTAAATTTTTAATGGCAATTGTGCAGCTTAAAAAGATAAAACAAAATCGATATATGATATATTGTTAAAATTGAATTTGTTGTAATATTTGTTTATATGACTGTATGTTTGTTAGGTTTAAATAAAAATAAAATAAATAGGTATTATTGCAGTCATTGCACGTACAAATACAAATGTATTGCAAATAATAAAATATGAGATCTTTTTCTTCCACTTGTTGACTATCGATCTGTATTTGGACAGTTTAGTCATCTTGGAAAATGGAGCACCAGCTATTCATCAAAAAATATCAAAAACTATTTTTTGTGAGTTTTCTAAAAATCGAATTCGGCCTGCTTTACTGGTCTCCCCGATTCATATAGGTATTTCAATCGCCACAAATAAATCCTTATGTAATTTTTTTAAATTTAATAAAAAGAAAATTGTTAGTTACCTAATTTTATAATGACACCTATTGAAAACCGTACGAACTAAATTTACGGGAAATGATGATTTTGATAACTGAGCCGACTATTAGCTGAGCAACGTAAAGAAAATATTTACGTTTTCTCAAGCAATGAAACAATTGCATATCTTTGATTCAGATTTTCACTGACATCTTACGGATTAATCTCATAGTTTTTATAGTTTATTACAGGTTTAATTTTATTTTTGGAATCAAATAAAATAAATATATTAATAATTACGAATTTCATTGTAAATTTTTTTTAGACAATAAAATACCTAACCGAATCTTATTTTCAAAATACCAATAACACAAAATTAGGAGGATAGAAAATTGAGGATAGAAAATGGTCAATATTTTTAGAAAAAATAGTTTTAAAATATTTCTCTAATGATTATTTTGGAAAAGAAAGGATAATCCGTGTGGATGGAAGAAGGCATTGTGAAAAAGAGAAGTTTTTCAACTCGACATGATTTTTGACATGAAAATTGAGCAATAATTATTACTCTACGTTATTCGATTACAATGTTTTTTTTTTAAATAAGAAATAGCTGTTCTTTAGTATACATTCTCTCAATAGACTAAAAAAAATTCTTCCGACACATTAAAAAATCACGCATGCACAATCCTTACTACTTCTCCCTTTGCTTGATTATGCTGACGTCTGTTATCTGGATGTTAACGAAGAACTCCTTAATAAACTTGAACGATTGGAAAATGTTTGTATACGCTTTATTTACAATATTAAAAAATTTGATCATGTTTCCAATTACCGAAATCTTCTTCGCTGGCCTAAGATAGTTACGTCAACGTCTCAACATTCGTTTTCTTTCTCTATTGTATAATTTAATTGACAACACTAATTCACCACAATATCTCAAGAATATGGTTATTTTCTTGTCAAATCACGGTCTGCCTCGTTGATATGCTGAACCACACTAGCTATTTCCATTCATTCTTCGGAATCAGTTCCTCTTTTGAAGTACAATCAGCAAGACTATGGAACATCTTAAGTAATAACACTACGACGTCTCAATCGATTCAACTTTTTATAAAGAAACTAAAGCTGTTTTACCTGTAATAATTCTTAACTGACACCCCATATCCATCCTCCCTCCCCTCCCTCAACCTCTATTTCCTTCCTTCCTTTGTTGCTGTGTATTTACTCTTAATAATGTTACGTGTTTCTTTCCGTTTGTTATAAATTTAATGTATCTACCAATATACTATCTATGGCCTCACGTTGCTTTGGTTGGTTGGAAGAAATCGCTTTGAGGCAATAAACCCGCCAATGTACACAGTATTGTACATGAAGCTTAATAAATAAATAAAGAGGGTACTTCGTGAATAGTCGCATTGGCCAAGATCACCAAAACTCATATTTTGCAATTCAGTGAGAATTCTTTGTCGTGTTGGCTATTCTGATTCGGTCATGACATGATGATGGAATCCACGAGAAAATCATCATTAGATGTATTTTGAATTAGAATACTTGACCCGAATGAATGCAAAATATCGATGTGCTCTCCCATACATTATATTTTAATTAAGGAAAATGTCCGACTAGGGCTGCCATCCGTTCGGGATTCCCCGGATTTATCTTAGTTTAGGGGGTCGTCCAGGGGACACCCGGAAACGTATTTACGTTTCCGTGTTGATTAGGAGGCAAGTACTGCCTCGAATTAGGCACTGGTTTGTAGCGCTAATGCACTTAAAAAGTCGTGTTGAGTTCGAGTCACGTGTCTTCCAAATGCACACGGTTAAGCGACGCAAACTGTTCCTGCTAATACGTGTTCAATTCTAGGCAATTAATTATTGATTAAGGAACATATAATAAAGCTATGAAGTTGGCGCGTTATTTCATTTCGCTCACGTTTCGTCTGTCACTGTCACATTTGTATGGAGGTATAATATTAAGAAGACTCCAAGGAACATACATTTTACTGATCTTTTCGACCTGTTTTCCTGCTCTGCCCGATTCATACATTTCAATCGCCATAAATAAATCGTTATTTTTATTTTATTTATTTTGGATATCCAACAGTACAGTAGAGCATAATGATATTAAATACAATGAAAAAAAAAACAAGTAAATGTAGACTACAGTACATAATAATAGGACATCATATCAAATAATTTTAAAAGCTTAACATACAATTTACGAAAAATGAGAAAAAAACAAAATTATAGGAACACACCTGAAACATACAGGGAATAGTACAGAGAGGATTGTATGTATTCTAGAATCATAACATGGGATTCTAACTCACTTAAGGATCAACGAAGAAGGTGTTGCAACCATTAAGGTGACACATAAATAATACATTCATGCATATACTAGAGAGTGGAATTTTGAGTTATGTTATCAGTGCAAAGTTGGCGCTTTATCGCAATTTTGAACGAGTGTAGAGATTGAGTATGAAAAAAGTCAATGTTATTGAGCAGGTTGTTAAAATTGGAGGTGGCCCGGTTAGTAAAGAAATTTTTCCTAAGATTAGTTTTAGAGTGTGAAATAGAAAAGTAGGTTATGTATTATAAATAAATCCTCATATGGTATAAATATAAACCTCATTAAAATTAAAACTTGTTTCATATTTTTTGAGTAATTGGGTAATAATTTAATTTGAATAAAAAGTTTTTTGTTTTGAATACTTGACTTACATAACTGAGCTTGATGACTTATAATTTGTTGAGCTAGATGACATATAATACAATGTACAATAGAGTTTATTTGTTTAAAATTTGAGTTTTTCTATCTTATTTTGTTACCAGTAAAACTGAGAAAGAGATGATTTTTTTATTACATTTATAAATCAATAAACGATGAAAATATAAACGATGTTTTTATTTTCAACGATGAAATATTTTTACAGGGGTGTCCAAGTAAAAACCTTCATTCCACCCAAATGTCCTGGGGTTTATAAAGTTTATGTCCGGCGTCAACAATTAAGGTATGAGTGAGACATGGGGCATGTCTGACTCATACAGTGTTACACAATAATATTATGAATGGTTTCAAAATAAATTTACAATGTGGTTTACATACACCTACTTAATGATGCAGTGGTATCCATAAACAAAATTTCCTCATAACATTGTCATATTGACTATTATTGTTTGTGACATTTCATTGACATTCAAGTAATTATCATCTTTGTAATAAAAAATACAGGTACCTACATCTTCTAGGCGGTTCTAGATTTAATTTACAATGTCATACAACGCAGTAAGAAGATTTCAATGTCATTTCAAATATTTAAGTTAATTGAATTTCACAACGTAATAATTCGTTTTCTTTACCGATATAGTACTTATTAGTTGCATGTAACACATGAGATACAACTTTCGATGGCGAAAGTATGTATAGTTGAAGAATACGTACCTACCAAACTATAAACACATAATTGAAAATTATTGAATATTTTCAGATATTTTGTTTTCTATGCAAAACATTTTATCTTACCCAGAATATAAAAACAGTATCAAAATATTCCAAATAGTCCCCGTAGATATTGTGAAGGGCAGCGGTCGGGGAACCGGGGTAAATTACCCCAAATGGGGTATAAATGTTTTTTTCGGGGTAGTTAATAAGGAAATTTTTCTACTTTGGTATTTCATAAACGTGTTAGTAATTTTACAAACTTAATCAATTCAGGTGCTACTTACATCAAAAAGTCCCAATTTTGAAGTAATTGCATCAAACATGAAGCAACATCATTTCTCCAAAAACTGAAAGGGAAACCGGAAAAACTGAATTTTTGTTTGATCCAATTTGAAAATTTTATTTTGTTTGTCTATTACATACTTACTATTTCCATATAACTTTTTTTTTATTTTCCGTGTAAATTAATTCAATAAATAATGTTTATTTAAATATACATTGATTGTCTTCTTTTCAAAATGGGGGGAAGGGGTAATATCGACTTAGGCAAAAATATTTTGGGGTAATGGTTAAAAAAGTTCCCCGACCGCTGGTGTAGGGTATACTGCCTTGACGGATTGTATGAAACAATGTCGTCACTAAATTCTTTTTTTTTTTAAATTGTTAAAAAAAAATTGAGATGCACTACTACAATTTTCATATTTTTTAAAGAAAATTAAATTATCTAGTTGGAGTGTTTCGGCTTTTTTCTATATTTTATGAAATTTTGGAAATATAGAAATAAGAATACATACTGTATCACTCCATGTACCGAATAGATATACCCGCTCACAAAATTTATTCCACATACCAGTATGCCACACTAATTATAGATACTTTTCACCCATATTTAGAATTCAGCGAGATTATAATACACATTTCAAAAATACAGATATTTTTCATGACACTGTACATTACCAAAAACAGATGAAGATGTTCTTAAACTCTAATTCACAATCCAACAATCCCCTCCACATTCACTAAAGATCCGTCCTCCTCATCCTGAAACATACTAGTTTACTGTATTTGTGCATATCTTTATTATTTTTTATCTATCTTTTTGAATTTTCTTTTTTCTTTTATCTTGTATTTTCTTGTGATCTTTTCAACTGTGTAATAAATTACTGTATAATCAATAATTTAAATTGAAGAAAGCACTTTTGGCTCAACTTTTATACAATAAATCTAATGTAAAATAGATAAATTATAGCTGTAGCTTTCTGAGAGAAAATAAATAAATAAATGTATCATTTTGTTAATCCTTTTTGTACCAAGCATTAAACAAGTGAAAATTCGTTATCGAAATACATTTATAATTAAAGGATTATTTTCACAATGTTATGTATGCTACATATTCTGTGAATTTAACAACTATAACAGGTACTGTACCTGTTACATAGCTACCCGAGAAGTAATATAAAATAAATAAAAAGTAAATTATTATAACACGATTTTATATGGTATAAAAATAACTTAATTTGACAATAAATATTCAATAATTACAAAAGAAGAAACCAAATCAATGGGAATTTCTTTTTGTGGTAGGTTGTCTTTTCTTTTTTGCCTCCTCTCAATTTTCTCTGCTGCTGTCGATAAACGAACAGTGGACGAAATACGATACTATCTTCAGCTGTTTCCATAATTTCTCTGACGTCATCTGTCCCTTTTGATGATGTGACTTTGAAAAATAGATCTGATTCGACGTTTCTTACATTTTCAATCTCATTCAAACTATACTTGTGAACTGTTCCAATGTTCAAAGTGTCATTTTGATGTAAAACGTGAAGTTCACTGTATATTGGTAATGTGTTTCCGTGTGTTGTGGACAATATTAAAAACATCATTTCGACCAACTGAAAATACAACACACACAAATAAACAAAAACAAACCTAAAACGATTGATGCATTGAAAAATATGTACAATAACAATAATTCATTATTGTTCCATTATTGGTTTTTATTCTGGATCAAAGTGACGGTTGATGTTTAGGATGCGCAACGTCCTACATTTTTCCTATTCTGTGGACAGACTTAACATTGAAAAGACAATTGATCTATACGATACCCATGATGAATTTCAGTGTTAATAAATATTAAGATATTTTTGAAAGGCTTACCATTTTTAAGATAAAACTGTTCTTTTTAATATTGATTTTATGTTTCGTTCACAATAACATCGATTCATATGACTTATCTCAAAGATTATTGTGACTTTTGTTTCGACGTTGTGTATTTTTTTCATATTTATAGGTCCCGTTGTACTTACTTATTTTGATCTCGAGGCCGTATGTTTTTTTTTACAGTGTGCTAATTTCTCTAACGAGGTGTAAGTTTTAAAGGTAACTGCCATCAAACAAGGATTTTTATTTTTATTTTTATTTTATATATTTCGGTAAACATACAGCAATACAAAACAAAAATCTTATACACATATAACCAAAAAATTAGCCAGCAAAGTTTACATAATATTACTATTAGCTCATGTACATTAAAAAAGATAAATCATAAGAACTGAAACTAAAAGTGTAAAAGAAAAAATTGAATGAGTTATGCTTGATTAATGGGAAAAGGAAAATGAGGACAGTAAGGGGGGGGGGGGGGGCGCACGCACTACGATGACGCTCGAAGTAAAGAGTTTGTAATGGAAGTCCTAAAATTTAAAAACGTATTATGAAACAAATCAATGTCGTTGAAACCGTTAAATGTATTACATGATCTGTATATAAAAGAGTTCTGAGCATAGTTGGTATCGCAGCCGGGAGGTCTGAAGGTATGGGCAGTTCTTGTAAGCCTTATTGGTACATGTACGGCCAGTTTACTCAACAAGAGGCTCGAATCTGCAATATTGTTTGTAATCTTATATAAGAACATCATGTCGGCCAGTGTGCGTCGGTTCTCTAAAGAAATTAGTCCATGATATTTAGCGGATTGGGTTGAGCTGTTGAATGCCTGTCTTTCTCGAAAATCTAAATGTTTGAGAAGTTTATTTTGTAGCTTCTCTATCCTATCTATATAAGTTGTGTATCGTGGGTTCCACACAACAGATGCGTATTCTAAACAGCTACGGACATAGGCATAATACAAAATCTTAATAGTTTTTGATGACTTAAAAGGTTTAGATACTCTTATGATAAAGTTCAATTGTTTGTATGCTTTTTCCATAATTTTATCTTCGTGACTTTTGAAAGTCATTTTTGAATCGAGTAACACTCCAAGGTCTCTTATTTCATGCTTTCTGCCAAGCGTTTTATTATTGATAGAGTAGTTTTCCAGAACAACATACTTAAAACGAGTAAAAGTGATAATGTTGCATTTATCAGTACTCAAAAACAAACTGTTTTTGGAGCAATATTCATATAAGCGGTTTAGGTCGGATTGTAAAGCTAGTGAATCATTTTGTGTACATATTTTTTTAAAAAATTTAATATCATCCGCATATACTATAAAATTAGAAGAGGAAAAACAATTTGAGATATCGTTTATATATAATATAAAGAGAATAGGACCCAAATGAGAGCCCTGAGGCACTCCTGAACTGCACGTCCTAAATTCTGACCTAAAATTATTTATTGTCACTGCTTGTAGCCTGTGTTTGATGTATGAGGTTAACCATCTTAGTAAATTTCCATGTATACCATAAACCTCAAGTTTGTGTATTAATATATCATGATTAATCTTATCGAACGCTTTCGAAAAGTCTGTATAGATTGCGTCAACACGCCCACCTGCTTTCATGGACGACAGTATATATTCTGTATATTCTAACATGTTAGTTTCCACTGATCTCCCAGGGAAAAATCCATGTTGATTTGGTATAATGAATCGCTTAATTAAAGGTGTTATTTGCTCAACCACAATTCTTTCCATAAGTTTACTAAATATAGAGAGCTTAGAAATTGGTCTATAGTTTTTTATATCATGTTTATCGCCGGCCTTATAAATAGGCGTAACATAAGATCTCTTCCAATACGACGGAAAAACGCCTGTGTGGAAGGATAAATTGAAAAGATACGATAAAGGACTTGCCAGTTCAGAAGCACAGTTTCTTATGAATAAAGGTGGTATGCCATCTGGACCCGGGCCCTTACTCAAATCTAGGCTTTTCAATCTCTTCAAAACATCTGGTTCCGAGAACGTCACACCAATTATATCCACCTCACCTGAGCAAACAACGTCAGGCATATCGGGTGTATTGACCGTAAACGCCGATTGAAAGAAATCACTAAAGAGATTACATATAATATTGATATCACTAGTTGTTAAATTGTTATAGAACATGTCACGAGGGTATGCAGAGTGTGGTTTATTTGATTTTATGTAAGTGTGCAGTCGTTTTGGGTTAGAGGCGATAGAAATTTCTATTTGACTGACATAGTTTTCGAAACATTCAGCTTGGAGGATCTTTTGTCTAGAGCGTAGTAAAGAAAATTCGTCGTAATAAACTGGAGAACCTGTTTTTTTCCACTTCTTATGTGCCTTAAGTTTTTCTTTGATGACATTAATAAGAGGTTTAGTATACCATGATGGAAATCTATTAATACTTTGGATAAGCCTGGTTGGTATAAATTTAGAAATGCATTCGTTCAGAATTCTGTGGAAATCGTTCGTGGATTGTTCAATATCGCTACTAAACAAAGAATTCCAATCAATGCCAGACAAAAACTGATTAATAGGTGCATAATCTGCCTTATGAAAGAGTTTTACTAATCTAGGACAGTTTTTAATAAAAATTTCACTATCTACGGATAAAGTTATTAATAGGGGCTTGTGATGAATGTCCATGTGAATAAGTAGATCAGTACTCTCAGAAACACTACAAATAGTATTCGACAACACAAGATCCAATATTCTACCGTTTATATTTGTGATGCCATTGTACTGTTTTAAATCACTATAAGAAATGAAATCCGCAATGAGAGAACCGACACAGTCACTGAAATTCGAAGGTGAAAAATAATTGAATTCATTGTTGTATATCCATGTTATATTGGATAAATTAAAATCACCTGTTATCACAAATGAGTCTTCGGAGTAGTTAATGATTTCTTTAGAAGTGTTTTCTAAAAAAGTGTTAAGTTGACTTCTTAAATTTTCACCTTGCGGCAAGTAAACACAGCAAAGGTTTATACGCACCTTTTGGTTCGGATGTTGAATAGTTACCCAAATATCCTCGCTACAACAAGACAAATCAGTATTAAGCCTTGCTGACAAGCTAGACTTCACTGCAATGAGCACACCTCCACCAAGCCTTTGACCTGTTGCATCATAATCGCGGTCTCTACGAAAAACGTTATACCTATGGTCAAAAAGTTCATAATCATAAAAGTTTTTATTTAACCAAGTCTCTGTGAGACAAACTATGTCGTAATTATTATTCAGTACGTTGCTCTTGAATACATGTGTTTTCGTTCTGAGACCTCTAACATTCTGATAGTATATTGTAAGATTCATAGTAAGGTTGATATAATAGAAGAAATCAAAACTCCACGACAGGGTCCAAGTACGCGCGCATACGTGTAAAGGATATATGTGTGAGTGGGAAAACAAGCATCATAAAAACAAGTATAGTTAATAAAGTGGATAAGGTGAAAACAAAGATTCATAAATAGAAGTAAATGAGAAAAAACAAGTAATACAAAACAAAAAGGATATGATACAACAATTAATGAGGGCATCTTCCTGGAGTCAGCAATGGGGAAGGCAAAAAGAAGTCACGATAACTTTCCAAGATCGGAAGCACGCTTAATTAGAATAGCGGGGGATTTTGAATTTTTTCTTACATATATGTTGCATCGTTTAACCCAGCAATACTGGTATTCTCTTGATTTAGCTAGTTCCTTTGCTCGCTTCAGAAGTCGCTTATTATTGACGGTCAGATGGTAGTTTAGGAAAATACGAGTATTAGATTCTCTCCCACCAAATCCCAAATCTTTAGTCAGAAGGCCGTTGGTTTTCTTTTTGACAGCTGAAATGAAATTGTCGACCATATCTCTATTCGTAAACTTCGCAATAATTTTGTTGCCCTTGACACCATCTGTATTCCAAGGTGTGACCCTCCGGCAGAAAATAATGTCGTGGGGATTCATAGTGACACTAAGTTTACTTGCCATGTCTTGAACAATATTTACAAGAGATTCATCATTAGTTTGCGGCACTCCCGATATTTCCAAATTATTTATTCTCTGATACTGTTCCTTTTCATTGCTTTCATCCGTAAGCACATCGATTCGCGTCCTCAATTCCACGACCTCACGCTCCAGAGTCTCCTCACGCTGCACTCCGCCATTTTTGTAGAGGTCCTCCAGTCTAGTCTCAAGCATATCCATTCTCGCCTCACTCACGTCAAATCTTCTCTCCATCTCATCGATTAGGTTGAGCTTTGACTCGACAGCCCTAGATCTTTCAACCAGCGTGTCCATTACCGCCTTACTGGACTCAACACTGGCTTTAAGATCCTCGAACTGCTTTAGAATCCCACCAAAATCTGCCCTCAAAGATGCTAGAAGTAGCATTATGTCAGTATTTGTCGGATCAGTTGGCAGGACAACAGCAGGGCTACCGGAAGCTCCAACACTCGCAGTTGTAGGTGAAGATGTAGAAATTGATCTTGGATCTGAATTCTTACAAGACATGCATTTATAAGAGGCCTTTGTCATTACGGACATTTTTTTGTAATTAGATTCGGTGGTGCCAACGCAGGTATAATGAAAATATTGCTCGCATCTACTGCACCGAAGTTGCTTTTTCGGGCTAATTGAATGAGCACATCTGGTACACGGAACCTTCTCTCCTGGACCTGGCATGGTGCGGTGGATACTGTTATAGTATATATCAAATTATGTATGTAAGATAGTCATTTAGATGTAGAACGAAAAAACAAAATTAAAACAAAAATGCTTGTTAGAACGGAGTTTATGAGACAATCGATATGCGGGTACTTCAATGTACTTTTGTATAATATTAGTATGGGAAAATGTTATTTATGGATGTAGCACTTTCTGTGTTTATAGTACACTGTTGCCCTCGCGAACTTTTTTGTGTGTTTTTTTCTGCTCTTTCAGATGGTATATATGAATGTCCAGGAAAAATATTATTATATTCAGCGTTTAAGGAAAATATTTTTTTCCGGATAAAACTCGGTATATTTCCACAACCATATATTTTTTAAATAATCTAATAACTATTGAATACTGCAGTATATGAGAGGAATGAAACTGTATATTTAAGATTTTAATTGGAAAAGTTTGGAAAATTTTCACGACAGAAAATTGAGTTTTTCTCGGAAAATATTAGGTTCACAATATGGCCACCGCGAGGTTTTTTTTGTGGGAAATGAGTCTCTATCACGTAGAAGTGATTTTAACTCCGAGTGTTCACTAATAAGGTAGCAACTTCGAGTTTTCCTAAAATTTTCGTTCACTTTTCACTTTCACATATAAAAACTTTATTATTTTCACAGATTTTCTCAAACTTTTAGCACCTTCGAATGCACAATTTTCCGGCGAGTAGAAATATATATATGTGTATAGGGTTTCGTAACATTTAAGCACAGAGACAAACGAATTAACACACAGCGTACTAAGAGCGGTTCGACGCAACCTGCTTTCTTTCTATTGATGATTATCTAAGGATGATTATTGTTAATATGAAGGGCCTTTAACCGAAGGCAAGTGGGATCATAATTGTTTGTGCTCATTTTTAAGGTTCTCTCGGTTAAATATTTGACTCCTGAGCAAAAGGCTCCGGTTTTTAAAAGTGTTTCAGTCTGTAACTGTGAGACAATAAACATCATAAGTCTCCAGAATGTGGTAACTTGTCATTGAGCGCTTTTTAAATTAATATTTGACGATGTACCAGTTATTTAATGCCTACATAGAATTATAAGGTACAGAAGCCGCATACAATATAAATTTCGAATTCAAATGTATGACAAGTTTTATTTACATGTGTGTGTGAGGCGGTAGATCGGCAATCGAATCGGTAGGTGTACGTACATATACTGCATAGAAAAGAGATTTTACGTGTACTACTATGATGTGTTCTATGACTGTATTGACGGCCGGGCAAGTGAAACTCAGAACATTGTTCTTAGAACATACTTTCATTGCGCTGACTAGGTATCTGTATCATATATAATCTAAGATTGCCAAGTAGTTCTTTCTTTTTAAATATGAATACCTATTTCTTTGTAACCTTTTGTAATCTCGTCATAGTTTTGGTGCCTTACTATAGGTTGATTCCCATTAAGTTTATTTTTTTAAAGAGATCTAAGTAACACACCTTAACTTTTGAAAAGATCTGAAGTCGATGACGGTCCACGAGTGTGAATCTTTTATTCACATTGGTCGATTGTTCTTTTTGCACATATGGTGTCGAGATTGCTAATCTAGAGGGCTCCATGAATTATTTTTCGTGATATGCATTTTTTTGTTGCTCATTTAGCCTTCTGTGAAGGGGGCGTTTACAGTCCCCATATGCAGAGCGGGTGATAGTGGAAGTAGCGAAAAAAAAATCCTTGTAACAAGTACATATACATTATACATTCCATAAATTAAGCGTATGCTTGTGCTATAGGTTAAATTAAATCGGCCATAGCAGGATTCGAACTCACGACCACTGGATAATTAACCCTTTTCAAAGTTTTCTTTTCCAGTATGCTACTCCTCTTCCGTGATGCTTCTGCCTTTAAACCTATTATATTATTGTATTTACTCCTCATTAACCCAAGGGGATATAGTGGTTTCGCAATTTCTAAGGCTATTTTTTTAACGCAGATTATCAACTAGTGTCATGCTGAAATTGTATTCTGAAAGTTTCATCACAATGTATCTGTGTTTGTTTGTTATGTGTTGCGTGCTATGTACGGCGTGTTTATTTTACTTTATTAATAGACTAAAGTACTCATTCGATTCGTTTCAAATTTTGCAAGTATGTATAAGTATCTAATATATACTCGCTTATATCCCATCCCATTAGATTTTGAAGAATATCTGAATAATGCTTCTCAATTTTTTTTACGTCAAATATTTTAAAGTGACCCCAAGCTCAGGAAACTTAAAAAGTGAAATTTTTATTTTCAAATTGGTTTCAATACTCATCCCCTTCATAAAATAGCATTGGAGAATTATCAAGTTTTCATAATGAAATATTTAAATAAAAAAAACAATTGAACAAACTCTTTTCATGAAAATGCTGAAAATTTTCCATACAAAATTTAAATACTTTATGGAGTGACTTGTTAGTGAGAAGTTTAACGTTGGCCACATCCCACTCGTTTTAATTAATGTACAGGTACACACAGCACATCAGCAGCAGGTACACACAACACGTCAGCTTTTTGTATATATATATTTTTTACATACTATTACATATTATTTTTTGTAGTTATTACTGTGTTCTATGATGTCTTTTAAAATTATGATTGTAATAAATTGACATTGTTCTACCCAAATAAAGTAAAATAAACAATTAGAATAACCGAAAATAGTCACAAATCGTTGATCACGAAAAGGATACAAAAACTAATTTCATTTTATTTTTGTTTCCATTAGAGTTTCTCAGTTCCAAATCAAAATATAAAAATTCTCGGTTTTTTCCGAGCTCAATCACCCGCCTAATAATAATAATAATAATAATAAATTTGGATAATTTATATAGCGCCGTTTTTGTGAATATCTCACCTCAAGGGCGCTGAAAAAATGATTACGTTGTATCATTTCGGCTCTGGTAAGATTTGCGAAAAAGGTGCGTTTTGAGTTTTTTCCTGAACGAAGATATATTTTCGGTTTGTCTGAGGGTGTGTGGGAGCTTATTCCATGCATTTGGTCCTGCCACAGCAAATGCACGATCACCGAAATTAGTTGTGTGCACCCTGTTTATTTCAACTAATTTCCCAACCATGGATGAAGAAGCAGAACGAAGTGATGATTGTCTGTCATTTATTGAAAGCGGAATGCACAGTTCGGAGAGGTAAGTAGGAGCCATACCACGAAGTGCTTTAAAGATTATGAGACAGAGCTTATATTAAATTCTTTCGGGGACTTTAAGCCAATGTAGATTGCGAAGATGGTGAGAGATGTGAGAAAATTTGGAGGCTCCAGTGATGAGTCTGGCTGCAGCATTGAAAACTGACTGAATTTTATTAATTTCTTTCTTTGGTAAATTCGCATATATACCGTTACAATAATCCAAACGGGAGACAACAAAGGCGCTTACCAAAGATTTCATGGCTTCAATTGGGATACTCCTTCGGATTGACTTTAAACGTCTTAAGATTAAAGGTCCATGTAAGACGGTCATGGGCAGGTATTTTAATTGTTATGAGTGTTATCATTTTTTTAATGTGTTAATTTTGAAGTAGTATGTATCTAATAAGGAGCGTCAGAGTTTTTTTTTTATCAAAATACACACTAGCGAAAGAAATCCACTCTATTGCACAATTATTATTCGTCATCACCTTAGTAGGTAGGTACCACTGTCAAATATACCTTCATCAACATCACTGAAAAGAGAAAAATAAAAATAATTACAAAAAATCACATGATGCCCACGAAGCTACATAAAATAAATAATATTTTATATGTATACTGAATATATTATTATCTACAAATAAATAAATAAGTAAAAATATCACTCTTTTCAAAGACCATTGTCTTTGATTAAGCAGAACAGCGTGTAAAATAAGGGTAGAGAACGAATGGCTCGAGCAAGTCGACGAATATGTATACTTGGGAAGCATATTTGAACGGAATGGACAGCTTGATAAAGAGATCGAAAGAAGAGTTATGGCAGGAAACAGAGTAAATGGAGCACTTAGACCAATTATGAATGACCGCAACATATCAAAGGATGCCAAAGTTGCCATTCATAACGCCATCGTAGTGCCAACCTTGACGTATGCAAGTGAAACCTGGACATGGCAGAAGACGCATGAAAGCAGAGTAAATGCAGTTGAAATGAGATCGTTAAGAAGAATTTGCAATAGAACGATGTATGACAGGGTAAGAAATGAGGACATAAGGAAAGAATGTAAGTTGAAGAAAGATGTCATTATTAGAATGAAGGTGAACACATTGAGATGGTTTGGTCACATGGGGAGAATGAATGAGGAGCGCCTGACGAAGAAAATATACAGAGCGGAAAGGAATGGAATGAGAGGTCGGGGACGCCCAAGAAAGGGATGGAACGACCATGTAAACGATATTCTGAAAGACGGAAATGTTAGAAGTGTGAGCAACAGACGAACATGTATGAGACGATGCATGAATGTGGACGAGGCGAGAAATGCGTGATAGGATAGAAAAATGTGGCGTTTGGTTCTCTCTGCCTACCCCGCAAGGGACATGGCGTGATGGTATGTATGTATGTATGTATGAAGTAAAAATATACCTACCATTATTATTCTTCTATAGTGTCATCAACTCGTTTAGATAGTCTTCTGGCAGTACCTAAGGACGTCAATATCTAGCATTGAGTAGGTATTATAAAAAGAATATGTAGGTACAATTTTTTTTTATTAAATTTACTATACATACATAAAAAAACACAGAGTAGACATTTAAAAACAAAAGAAACACATAATAACAAAAATGAGTTAATACAATTTACAAATCAGTCAAATTTAACAGGTTCTATTTTATTTTTCTTTTGAATTCATTATTATATATTCAGTTTCTCAAATCTGTTTCAAGTTGGTTGAACCACACCAACCCATTGTACGTGTAGTAGTGCTGTGCAAAACTAATTATATTTTATTTTTATATTTGTTTTATTTTATTTTTATTCTTGTTTTATTTTATTTTTTAAAATCACTAGCAAAACAGAATATCGACATAAAAAAATAATAAAGTAAAGTATGATAATTTGTTGGTAGGAAAGTGTATTTAACAGGTAGATTAGTAAGTATGTGTATTAAATTCATTAATTCACTTACATATCGTCACTCTAAAATAACATATTATTATTTGAGATATTTTGATTTACAACCGCAGACCAATAATAAAATTACAACAGTTCACTATATAATCTTAAAAACTTTTATAAGTTAAATATTTCAGGACTAATGGAACTTATAGCAGAACACTGTAAGATAGTTTTTTGAGTTCTATTATTATAGAGACATTGCTGCAATATCGATAGAGGTAAATAATTCATTATTATCATTACGTTGCTGCTGTGAAGCAGAAAATATCTTATCGTTTTCAATTAATCATGATATACACTTAAATACGACAATTTCTCAGAAGACACTACAATCCTCGGTAGTATAGTGGTCAGTATCCCCGCCTGTCACGCGGGAGACCGGGGTTCGATTCCCCGCCGGGGAGGTTTTTTTTTTTAATTTATTTTATATTTTTAATCTTATTATTATAATATTATATTTAATTTATATAAAAAAAACAATTATATTGATTACATAAATGAACAAAAAAAAACATTTCATCGCCTAGTGACAGAAACAATTGATATAAAAATAATTAAGAAAATTAATGTTGCTACAAATATCATATTCATAGTCGACCACCACAGCTGTTAAGTTTCTATGCCGAAGTCCTGGGTTCAGTCTCCAGGAAGGAATATTACTTTCGCTATTATTTCTCATACGATGCTCGTTTTTTTGGATTGGAAACACTGATCAATTGGAAAAATTGCTTTTTGGTAAAAAAAAACACCGTTTGCACAGCATGAAATAAAGTGTTTATTATAAAAATAACGTTTGAAATATCAAAAACACAAAAATAACTCTACAATATGTATTCAAAAATAAAAAAATAACGTAATTCCAATGCTTAATTTGGTATTTAAACATAAATTAAAATTGCTTTAAAAAATAGAAATTAAAATTTATCATCACGCCGTATCTCTATACGGGGTGAGTTACAGAGAGAACTGAACGCCACACTATAACATACTTGAATTTCAGCTTCATTCAAATCCATGCATCGCGTCAAATATGCTATTCTTTTTTTTCTTCTCATTAACACTCAAAAAAACGAATAATAAAGTTAATAATAAAAATGGAATATTCCTTTCATTGACTAGAATTTAATGCTTATAATCTTATTGATGATTATTAATTTACTATATATGTTAGATTTATCAAATTAACAATTACCTTATCACGTTAATTATAAGGTCTAGGGATCTATTGATAATAATTATAGATTAATACCCTTAGACAATACATTTGATTACATAAATACATATTTAATTGACTTTATTATCGCTTTCTGTGAGTATGTAGTATATTTTTAATTGCACTTACAAGTTGTAAACTTATTTGCAAATGTCAAAAAAACGACCTGTTTACATTTTAAATAGTTATATCCTCGCAGTTTAATTAAAACTTCTTCATTTTCTCCTAGGTCCTAGATGATATGACAAACTTGTGGCTAAACCTACTAAATCTTCCACGTAAGACGGTCTTGGAAAGATCCAAAAGCTTTGGTGATAGAAGATCCTGTCCCTCCATAGGTCGGAGAGGGACCTCTGGATCTTTTGTTACAACATAAAGTCTTCAATATTTAAAAGATCTAATTTTAATAATGTAAACTTGCATTGATTTGGAAAGGTTAGGAAATTTGATCATCCGTGAAAAGCTGGTGCAGGTCTAAAGCGTCTTTTTCTTATAAAATATATATATGTATAAGATGGATCCGATATCGTTTCCAAAGCGATAATAAGATCATTTTTGTACTCGATTCCGTCTTCGTAATCAAAAAACTGTCTTTTAGTCAGTACGTGTTTGTTTACAACTTCACGATCAGTTTTTAAAACGTCTTTGACAACTTCAACATTTTCTATAATATCACTTTGAAAAACAACGTCCTTGATTTCATCAAAATTCATATTTGTTTGATTAGTTAAATCAGATTTGATTTCAGTCTCTTCGACAACTTCTGCGCTGGTGGTGTTTAACAGATCGTCTTCGGCGACTATTTTTGTCGATGGCGCCAAAGAAGAATCGGAGTTCAGATTCTTCAACTGTGGTAACTGAGACTCTTCCTTGTCCTGGAATGTATTCAGAGGTCCCGTCGGAACTTGCAGTGATCTCTCGTTCAAAACGAAAAGGGTAAATAGCACCAGAGAAAACATTTCATACGTAGTTAAGACACACTTTTAGGAACCGATAATCACTAAGAACTTATTGTTTATTGACAGTTATAGCAAGTAATTCAATGTTTGAATTCGATTGAATGCACATAAGGATGTTGTTTTATTCAGCTCATAAATAATATTGAACAGTCCCAAACTTTGAGTGACCTTTATATATAATAACGTGACTGTGTAAACATTTTCGCTAAACGAACAGACCTTGTGTTTTTTGTTTTGTAAATTATGACTAAATTCACAAAAATGAATTTGTAAATAGGTATCATAATATACAAAACCACTGCTAATTCGAGTTGATTGATGGTCAAAAAAGTTTTGCGTCTTATTTTCAGACAGTAGGTAAATATTTTCTTGTATGTATGTATTTTTTTTACAAATAACAAGTGACGCTACTAAATACACATCGAAGTAAATGTTGACTAGAACTTTCTATGAAAATATATAAGTAACCGTTATAAACTTTCCAGAGTATTCGAAATAATCAATATTGGTTTCACTGTGCTACGACACTGCAGATTGATACTGTTTTATTGGTTTTATAATAATTTTCATTAATTACATATTACTAAGAACGAATAAGAAAAGTGTTACTAAAATGGTTTAGCAAGGAAAAAATCAACCTGTACAGTACAGATAGAATTAAAATTCATGAATAACGGATGTGATTAATCCAACTGTCGATTTGTTCAGGAGAACTTTGTTTGTGGTCTACTTTTTTCACGGCTTTTCCAACTTTGAAGTCAAAAAACACCAACTTAGAGGCTTCGCAGCATATATGTTCCATACACGGATTTACTCAGAATTCGGAGTAGAACATTTCGTGTGTCTGTGTGTGTGTGTCTGTGTGTGTGTCCCCCTTATAACTTTTGATCCGCTCAATTTACAGAGCCCAAAATTTCAGAATATATAAAAAGTTACAGGCCTACAAAACTTTTATACTCAGAATTTTGAATTTTTGTTTCAGTCAGGGGTTATCAACTTTTTAATTTTTATTTTATTTTTCCATATATCTCAGAAACCATAAAAGCTAGAACGCTGAAAATTGGTACAAACATAGAAAAATAAAAAATCTCAAGTTAATTTTTTCAAAAAAATTCCAGGGTTTCTCAAACATTTTTTATTAAGAAAAATATTTTTTTTATCATAAATTTATGAGTTTAACTGCCTATATTTCCAAAACTTATACAATTATCGCAAAAAGCCGAAACACCCCAACTGGATAATTTAATTTTCTATAAAAAAATATTAACATTGTAGTAGAAGATCTCAATTTTTTTTTAACAATTTTTTTTAAAATTGAATTTATTGACGACATCGCTTCATTCATTTTGTATGGCAGTCGCCTATACACAATATGTAAGAAGACTTAAATAGTTTGATACTTCATCTCCAAACATACATACCATCATGATATTTTCATATTCTGGGTAGGAAAAAAGGAACTTCCTCCATACTATCCTATCTTGACATACATACCTACATATGTTGTATAGAAAACAAAATATCTGAAAATATTCAATAATTTGTATTTATGGGTTTATAGTTTGGTACATATTCTTCAACTATACATACTATCGCTATCGACAGTTGGATCTCATGTGTTACATGCAACTAGTAAAATAGAAATATCAAAATAAAAAGCAGTTCATTTAAACAAAACGAAATCTTTTTTAATATAGAAAATTGGCTGAATGCTAGATAAATATTTTTTCCAAGATGCAAGAGTTGAAGACACCTCTCGGTGAATTATAAAATAAACATCAGATACATCAAAATATCAATGTTCCGCCGAATAGACTTGATAAAGTTTACAACGTTTTCCAACAGATGTCTCAAAGTAGTAAAGTAATTGAGAGAAGAAATTTTATTCGTTTAATTCTTCACTGTCTTTATTTTGATTTTTTTAGATTTATGAACCGAAAAATTCGATCTTTTGATTTTATTTGAACAGAGAAATCTACGTCTGAGATATAACATAAGATATTAAATGGCTTGTGAGGTAAAATATTAAAATCAGACTTCCTTTGGTAATTGAATTTGAAAATACTTAGGTATATAAGTACCTAATTATTTATAAATATATTATTTTCTGTCTCGTTTGTTATATCCTTCCATTGCTGGGAATCATCGTCGATGAAGCTACAGTACAAATCGACCCTTGACCTTCGACTTTTGTCTCCAACTTCACCTTTCCATCCGTTCTGCATTTGGTTGCTGGAGCTGTTCCACATCCCTCGTCTATCTTTATGTCATATCCTATTCTTGGTTTCCCAATCTTTCTTCTGGAGTGTTCACAGAAGTGTCCGACCTATTCTTGGAATCAATATTTAAGGAATGTATAAAAAATGTAGACTTACTTAAATGGACGATAAAATGAATATTTCATTGTTTATGTACTTAAACATAGTTATGTAAGGACAATGTTAGTAAACATTTACATTCCCATGTACATAGAAAATATTAAATATGTCAATATTATGCAGGTTAGTACCTACGTAGGTACCTGTTTAAATTCAAGTACATATTAGATATCATTGTTTCTTTGGATTCAAAACTTACAAAACACATATACCAACTGTCTGATATTGTGTATGAAACCAGTGGAGTAGAACCTTCTTTTTTACATATATTAAATCGATTAATATCCATTTAGTTAAAAATATGTAAGAAGTAAGTTATAGCTATTTACTTTTCATTACAATAACTAAACCTATTAATACCTACATAAATTATTTGAGTAACCCTAAAATATTTCATATGTTTTGATTTAATCTGGGACGCATGCGAGTCATATAAAATACATCGACACACGACGACATTAATATAATATAATAACCCCTACTTTGAAATGTCAAATCGCGTCGGGAATTGATTTGTTGACAAATATTATGACGGGCATTATGACCTGATTGATCTGTGTCATGTGAGCTATGTGTCTGTTTTGGTGTTTATTGAAGTAGCTTTTAACTAGTTATTTATACAAAATATCTTGATTGTTTGCCTACCTAATATATGTATGTAGAACGGAAACTATCATCACTCAAATCAAAATATTGTCACTGCAAAATTGTAAACTGCTAGTCCTAGAACAGGGATTCCTAGTTGAGCAGCAGTAATCTATTTGTTTGTATCGTTGTTATGGTGTGATAGGTAAAAATAAAAAATAATTTATCATCACAACGTTAATTTACAAAAAATAATCATTTCTCTCAATCAATAGAAATATTTAGTTTTCATAATTCAATTTTAAAATATTATAAAGATGGAAGGAAGGATAATTTAATGTGAGATATGTGAGTGAAAGAGATAGCATGTCTGTGTGTGTATATTATAGTGTTTGAATGGGCGCGCGGGCGGCATTCTGCGTTTCGCCGCATTGTATTAGTACCTCCGTATTATTGACCTTGAATTGTATATTGTACTATTCGTGTTGTAAATAAAGTGTATAAAGAATATACATCTTTCACTGCATCAAATATCTGAGTTCCACCCCAGCATATTATAAGTGTACAAGGATACTGTATTTAATTACTGCCATAATCTACAATCTCATATTATTCATATATAAATTAAAATATGTGCCTATATAATAATAATATTCAATATTTTTGCGAACCTTTCCAAGCTTTGTGTAAAATAATAATACGAGGGTTTGATTCATTATAAATGACAAAAAAATCTTTTTGATATTTCAATACTCTCTTAAGCGCGTATTTTATTGAGTTCAGAAAACATTAATAAAATAATTAAATTACGAAAACGATGCTCAAGACAAACTAACGAAAATCAATGGCATAATGATAAATCATTTGATTTCTGTGATAGCGTTTGGGTTCGATTCACAATTCTTTATCTTATGCTATTCTTGCGGGCCGTACCTAAGCATTGACTAATCGGAAAAGATTGTCAGTAAAATATTGTGGCAGAGACATGTCAAAGAAAAAAATATATAAAGGTTTTTAATTACGTGTTCAACCAAAACGAGCCAATTTACGTACATAAATACATTATTCGTTTAAGCGCCCTTTCTGTAAAAAATTTAGTATCTGATATATTTATGAAATTTAGGATCGGTATATCAGTCACAGTCACAAAATACATGTCTAATCTGTAACTGGATTCAATTGGTATTTTGATAAAATTGAACAATTTTATCAATTGATTCTTTGATGAATTTGCACAATTTTGTATTTCATACAAAGTAAATAATAATGCTACTATACTTATTGCAAATAACCAGAAGTTTTTTTATGAATTTATTTTCACCATAACATTTCAACTTAATGAAAACTTTGAAAATGATGTCCTCAATTTTTTATCTTGTCTTAAAATAAGTCTTATAATCATATATTTCATAATATAGTAGTACCTAAATCATCTTAATCTTTTGGCTAGATTTTTGGCCCATTTTATGCTCATTTTTCAACCACGAATGACATTCATACCATCACGGCATATCCCACAATGTGGGGTAACCAGCGAAAGGTGTGCGGGTGAGCATTGCCTTATAAAAGGGAGCACAACATATCTGTGTATACCCACACACCAGTCTCGTCTCACCAAAAAAGGCACTTAATTTAGAATGGGTGGTGAACCTCATTGCTGAACCATGTGAGATGTTATTGTTGCCTGTTGTATTTTCGGTTACCCGGCTCTTACGGGACACTCGGAGACAATAATAGAAAAGAGTGGAAGCACTATTCTAAGCCGGTGCCTCACGAATGACATTAGTTATTTTATATAGCATTTTTTCCGTTTCCGTTTTTTGCCTTTTGTCTCGTCATATTTGTGTATTCCCGATAACAATACATGTTAAAACTAATCCCAGCTGATGTATTTGATATATTGATAAAATTAAACAATTTTGTATTTCTAAACATGAAGTGTGACTGTTATACATGTTGCATAATATTCAGGCGTTATTTATATCGTTATTAGATCGATTTTGAAACTTCGAAAAGGGCATCCTCAAAAAATTTTTTTTCTGTTTACTTGTTATTCTATTATTTTCGCTTTCAAATTTCTAAAACTTTATATTCAAAACCTACAATTGACTCCACGAGTGTTTCTCGTTCAAATGGGTGATAATTGAATTTCCAACCAGAGAGATTACCAAGAATCACGATTCAAATCTTATTATTACTTAAAACATGTCACAAGGGACTATCTTAATCAAGTGTGCAATCATACCGGACATTTAAATACACCCGTGAAGATAATTCATAGCCATTTTAAGCAAATCTCAATCAAGCAAAGGTGAAAGATTACATTGACGAAAGCGAAACTAAACACAGTACCTATTCGTTGAATACATCAAAGGAATCCTGGGAAACCGTGCTCAATCATGTTTGTGACAACACTTTTTCTCTTCTTTGCTCTATTGGTCGTCGGCTCCTCGCAGTGGCCAACAAAATCTGCTGACAATGCACCACCATCTCCTTTTGGAGCTGTGAAAGATGGCACAGACCAACAGGAACACATTGACAAAAGCAGACAAGCTGTAAACCTTCAAGCAACTGCCGTAGACGCTGGTTCATCAAACCACGGCCCTAAATCTTTGATCGATGAAAGCGAACGTATCGGCCAACTGAATTGTGAAAAGTGTGACGAAACAAAAGACCAAGAAGTTACAAAAGTAAAAATTCACAATGGCGAGTCAGCAGATGCCGTTTCTCACAGAGTCAATAAAAGACACGCGAATCTCGTTGCGCAAGAAGACGATCTATTGCAATCGTTGAATGCGGCTGCTGATTTGAACGATCCATCCGTTTTTGGAGAAGAAAACGCCTTCGAAGGACGCAACAGTCGCATCAAAGTTCTTCCGGCATTCCTAGGATGAGAATGAAAAAAATATAAGCTCTTGTTTGAACCAGACCCATGAGTATAATTTTTAATTTAATATTAGATATGACATTGTTAAATATATCAACTCATTTTTTTATGTATATTACTATTGTGTATATTAGGTACTATAAAATTGTAATATACACAATAGTAATATTTGTAATATACACAATAGTAATATTATTATTGTGTATATTACTATAAAATAATGCCTCTTCTTATATAAATATATAAGAAACGAGAGATTATATTGAATTTAAGATTAAATATAGAGACATTATAGAGATTTATACAATGAAATATCAACTTTCTCCCATTTTCATTTCATTTAACAAGGTTTATATGAATATTATTTTGAAATTATATGTAGATATTGTTTTATAAATTTTAAGTTGATCATATTATTTATAGACTTATACTAATTTTAATTATTAATGTCAATCTGTACATAGTTTTATCTATTTTTTCCTAATCAATTTAACATATAAATTATATTAAAAAAACAACCCTAGTTTTAATCGATAATATGATATAATTATATTTATTTATTTAATCTTTTTGTACATATAATAAGTACAAATAATAAGTATATTTATATATTTTTTTTATTTATTTATTTAAAAAAAAACAATACAAAATACACAATATTTACAGATTGAATAATACCTACATATTTATGTATAAACCAACTTCAAAAAAGGTGTTTATATTCGCTCTGAAAAAAATATTGTTTTTTTACTAAAATATAAGTGTATTTTATATTTATTGTGCACTAATTTCATTATTGTGAGTTTTATTTTGTATCTGTTCATTATCCATGAATATGGATTTGGATATTCCATCTGATCCGGGACCAAGTCTAAGTGTTAAAAAATCTGACATGTCAACGCCACCTAAACAAAACAACAAGAGACCTAACACAAATAATTCTGACATTATCAATCCGTCTAAAGCTCCAAATTTAAATAGTTATCCGGAAAAATTGTACAATACTCATAGTGAAATTGAAATCCAATACCTGGAAAATTCGCCTGGGCCTTACATTGTTTTCGTTCAAGATATTGACTCTAGCAAGAATATTCACCCAATGAAAATTGGTAATATCCTTATTAAACATAACATTAAAAATATTTCTCCGGGTGGAGTAAAATCAGAAGGGAGAAATAAAATTTCAATTACTTTCAAAGATGCTAAGAGTGCGAATCAATTCACGACAGCCATTTTTTTAAAAATAAATAATTTAAAGGCATATATACCTAGATTTAAAGTGACAAAAATGGGTTTGATTCGTGGTATTTCAAAAGACTTTTCGATTGACGGTATTATAGAAAATTGTGCAGTACCAAACCATATTGGGAAGATTTTAAAAGCAAGACGCCTCAATTTTAAAGATAAATCATCAGGAGAAACAATGTGGAAACCATCTCAATCCGTTGTCTTAACGTTTGAAGGACAAAATCTCCCAGAGTATGTTTACCTTTTTTATAACTCTCTGAAAGTTGAAACTTATGTATTTCCAACCATCCAATGTTATCGCTGTTGTCGCTTTGGTCACATGAAGATTCAGTGTCATTCTATAACTCGCTGCTTCAAACGTGGAGATAGTCACCTTGGTGAAGTTTGCCGAGTGGTGGACTTTTTAAAGTGTATAAACTGTTCAGGATCTCATTCAGCTACAAGCCCAATGTGCCCGGAATTCACTCGGCAAAAAAATATTAAACATTCAATGGCTACAAAAAATATATCATATCTGCAAGCATCTCAACTCTTCCCAACTTCTGTGAAAAGCTATTCTGAAGTGACTAATAACCAATTGAACAATAAACAAAGTTTTAAAAAAACAATATACACTAAAATGTCATCGGAAACTCAAAAACAGACAATTCCTCATATTAATATTAAAGAAATAAACAAGTGCATGTCGTATTCAAATGGTGAAGCTAGCCATCCTACAAATGGATGCGCTGTTTTAAGCCAGTCAACTACTTCTGCATCTAATGAAGTCCAAGAAAATATTTTCCAAGATGATGCCCATTCTGTTGTATATTTAATTATGCAAATTCTTTTTAGTTTAATTTCCAACTCATATTTTAATTTACCGTCCAACGTTGCCAATCTTATCCCGCTTTTAAATTATTTTTTAAAAAATGGTTCAAAATCACAAAACCCATAATCCTTTAAACATTTTACAGTGGAACTGTAGAAGCGCATGTTAAGTGACTTTCTTTTATTTGATACTGTTCATAGTGTATGTCTTGTTTATATTTAAGTTTGAGTGTTCTGTGAATACAAATATGGCACAAATCATACAATATTGTGTGAATTGCCTAATAAAAAAAAAAAAAACTTCAAAAAGAGAATTTATCGTGTTTTGAAATGAGTCACATTTCCTAACACATACAAACTAACTAAAACTAAGTAGGACTATATAAATCTCAATCTAGATATCAAAGGAACATACATAATATTTACATTAATATATAAAAACAGAAAAACTTGTCAACCCATGCAAAAATATAAAAAAGTTTAAAAAGTTTAATAATCCTAACGAACAAAATAAAAATTCACACAATATGCGTAACATAAGTCACTAAAAATGTCGAAAATGTAAAACTCTCAAAACAATCGATATTATTATTTCTTTCTTTTGGGTTATTTTTTTTGTAGATAGCATTTATTATAATGAATCAAAAAACTACACCACTGTTTAAAAACAATAAAAACCCATATTGACCCGATAATTCAATTTCATGTTCAAATAATCACGAGGTTTGGTCATGATCAACAAAAACACATTAAGTCCAAATTTTTAAAGCAATCAAAAAAATCTTTTATATATGCCTCGGCCCAAAATTGTTATCACATTGACTTTGTTCAAATTGAGAAATAATGTGTTATAATAGTGTCGTGTATGTGAAATAAATAAAGGGCATTAACTATAAAATATAGAGGTGAAGTTTAATTAATATTATACATATTGTGAGTTACGAAAATGTTATCAAAATTTATTATCGTATTTCTGGCAACATTTTTTGTTGCAACATATCAATGGCCTTTATCTCCTGTGCCATTGCCAGCTGATAAACCAATATCCACTAATGAATCCAGAAAACCACAACCATTCGTAGCTCCTCTCAAAGACGATAAAGAAACCAAACTTCCGACAGTTGCAAAATCTCTGGATCCCGTGGAACTAGCCCCAGTTGAAGTTGAGAAAGACACCCCAAAAGATAAGACAGTCAATAATGATGAATATCATGATACAAAACTCCATATTGCCGAAGATCAAACTAAGACAAAACTTCCGTTGCCCGCTTTGAAGAAAGAGAGTGACCATCTGAAACCTGGACTCCCAGTAGTTCAGACAATACCAGGATCTGTTCCTTCTCACGCTGTCCAGGCAAGATACATCAACGAGGACCAACTGCCAAATTCTGACGCAGAAAAGGACGACACCCCATTTGATGAAAACAAGAGTCTCGAAGGTAGAAATAAGCGCATAAGAATTTTGACGGCGTATTTGGGAGGTAAATAATAGATTTAAGCTTAAAAACATTATGAAAATATGTGGTAGAAAAAAAAATGCTTTGCAGTCAATATAATATTCAATCGTTAACGGTGAATTACTAAAAGATATTACAAACTTACCAAAGTTATCTATAGATTAAAAAATATCATACTTAATGTACTGAGCAAATCGCTTTCGCTGTCAGCATTTTTTCAATAAGTTAATAAAAAAATCAGTATTATTTATAAAATAAAATAAATTTAGATTGAAATTCTAAGAGTTACCCATATATTTAAAAAGTACATACAAATCTAATTTATAAACCATTATTTTTATACCAAATCAAATCATTGTTTATAAATACACACTGAGGTATACAGTAGATAATTTATGATTCTTTTCCTGTAAACATATTATGGTGTTGATAATACGAATAATTTTAAATAAGACATTTGATTATATCTCAAAATATTCCTATTATTAATTATCTAAATTTAAAATAACATACATACGTAGATAAACTTAAGAATTACATTTATAACATAATGTAGTATCCCAAGTAAGTGTTTAATATTTTCGTTATTATTTCAACAAAATATTTTTAAAATTTAACTATTTAGATAATATATAGTTTAATTGTATATTTACAATATAAATATACATTTTAGTTTATTTTTATTGTGTACATATTTTTGTAAATGTTTTTAATTAAATAAACCAAAACAAACAATTTATTGTTTTTTTTATAAATTATAATATTTATACAACTTGTGTTTTGTGGCCACATTTTGTAGTCAAAAATATTAAATGTTGTATTAAAAATATATTCAAAAGAATTCGAACATGAACATGATGCGAAAATTGATGTTCAAATTAAATTATCTTCCATCTGTGGCACAAATTATGCACAACATTCTTTCATATACAGAGCATGCTGAAATTATGAATCTTTCTTCCACGACATTGATCTCTTCAACTAATCGCATTTAAACTATCGCGATTTAAGATATCCATTTTGCCAACGTTCCTTCATTATTCTGTGTGATCTCACGCACGCTTCCCAAAACCCTCATTATCCTTCTCCTACAGCAAAAATACTATACCATCGTGGATATTTCTTTTTCAATTTATTTTTGGCTTATTTGTAGTTTAACTGTCTGCTTGTCCTATGTACTAAATTGGCTGTATGTTTATTTACAATAAATAAATAAAAAAAACAAATATATTAATCTGCGTTTTAGTGAAATAAATATTATGACAGAAAAATATAGATGTATAACACCTTACCAGCTACCGATGCAACACAGAGATACCCTAGCTTATTCGAGAAATGACATAATTCGTCCTTTGCCGCATGGAACAGCTCCTCTACTCTCTGAATGCCAGTCCGCTCCCTCGCATAGCCAGGACATCTGTCTTCTGCCGGGGTCTCGGCGTCCCTAACTTAACTTTTGGGGTCGGGTATGATAGCTTCATATTCCTCACATAATGTGTAAATAAATAAATTTTGAAGCGTTGGTGGTACAGTGACTAGTGCGCTTGATTTGTTAAATTTGATTCGAATCCTGCCTCGATCGATTTCTTTCACTTAATGCTTAATGTAGGGAATTTATGTTTTTTGTTTCAAGGAAATACCGAAATATTCATTTTTTTTATTAAAAAAAATTCTTGCAGCAATGACATAAACTGACATTAGCAGTCGAATAGGATATATTCTCATTTCCGACATAGTTATACGTAGTTGTTTGCTTTATTTTTAATAGAATAATCATTAGTTATAATTACTGCGTAGTTAAGACAGGAATATAAGTTATATCTTTACTATATATTTTTTAAAATAATGAATATGTCCTTGAAACAAGTACGAATACATCCTCATACATTCCTTAAACTAAGCATAAATGCTTGGACTATAGGTGAACGAAATCGGTCGTGGCAGGATACGAGCTCACGACTATTGGATTACTAACCCGGCGCGCTAACCGCTCTGCCATCTAATTTAATTTAAAGATTTATTTGTTTATTTATTTAAATCCACATAAACAATACAGAATAACAATAATACAATAATGCAACAATACTACAATTAATTTTGCAACATAGACAATTTTGAATAATATGTTGGCACTGACAAAATGCTCCGAGAGGATACTTAATTATAAAATGAACAGAATCAGTTCTTACAACATGAAAACAATTTACCAGTAACAACATCCAGTGGATAAGAACTATTCCGTGCTTGTGTCGGAACAGCTTTTTATTCATTTTAAATGACATAGTCCATACTTAAGTTTGATATTGGATCACCATGACAATTTGGGTTGATTTTTACCCTGTTAAGTCCTGTTCAGTTACCCTGACAAACAAAAGAAAACAAAATAGTACACATTTTTTGTAAAAAAATGGAAATATATGGTTTTGCTAATGAACGTATTTTGTGCAAATAATTATTTGATATATGTAGGTACATAGGTCCAAACACAATTTTTAAAATAACAGACATTTATTCTACCACAAATTTAATAACACTATATAAATGTTTGTATTGTATTCACAAAGAAAACATATTAAACTAATAATACTTATTTATAACATGTAAATGTTTTCTTAAACAAACTATCTTGAAGTCAATGATAATGTTCATCAATTTGATAATCACCGAATATTTTTATTATTGCATATGCGCAAACATTGGATTTTTTTCCCTGTCGGGAGTCAAAGATATTTTTTAACAGATTTTTAATTATCTCAATAGAGACGAAGTTGGAATATTTATTGTAGGAGAACCGGGAAATCAAGGCACCTACAGGGCTTACGACCTGTCATCGGCTGGTTTACGTGATCACTTTATGCGCTTGCGCAACGTTCACCAATTATGCCTTTTAATGAGATCCCTATCAATTCAATTTTGAAAGTTCTATATATTGTAATACTGAAATTCTTTTCGCTTGAAAGATTTGTAAGAATTGTAGCTTTCATTATTTACAAAAAACCAATTCTCTCAATAGATGGCGTTCCAACAAAATAAATAAAAATAATAAGATTGTTGTTCATAATTTCACCCATAGATGGCTGTAGTAAAAATTCCTTATTTTCAAGCGAAAAGAATTTCAGTATTACAATATATAGAACTTTCAAAATTGAATTGATAGGGATCTCATTAAAAGGCATAATTGGTGAACGTTGATAATCACGTTTGATAATCTACATAGATACTTGGGTAATAAACAAAAGGTTGGTTTTTGTAGTAAAAAAATATATAATTTGGATCCAAAAAATTCCTTTCTTTGAAATCAGACGAGCTTTGGCTTTTGCGGAGTTGTTTGAGTGCTTGTCTTTTCCTATATATTGTGGCAGACCACATCTCGAAATTTCTTTCGAGCGCGCGCCTAGCGACGGCAAGTACATTTGTTTATCGCTAGGCCGAGTTCATCGCCCGCAACGTCAAACAAGTGACAATACTCCTCAACTGGGTATGACACTTCAAATAAATAAGTCTAGAAAGTTCGAGGACATTGAACTCGCTACCCCCAGCGCAGCACTATTTAAGGGAGTCTACACCTCTACACGTCGTCACTTCATTTCCGTATTTCCGTCACTTCGATTCGTCACATCACGCCGCCGTTCTCGACCACGCCGTCTCGCCGACACTTCGTCACTCGACCACCGATCATCTCTCGACCCTGCGAGCACGATGGTACTTCACCATGCAAAGATTCGGACACTTCGAACACACCCGCTAACTCGCTCGTTATACCTACTCATCGTGAGAAAAGTTCCTTTGTAAGTTATTTCATCAATTGTAAATTTACCCTTAAGCAAACTATTAACTGTGATCAATATACTCATTGTTACTTTTGACCATTCTTTCTTCTTCTCTCTAAACCACTGTCCTTGTGTTCTTATTTCAAATCATATCCACTTGGGATATAGTAAACTCTTTTTACTGGTAACCCCTCTGGTTACCACATATATTTAATAGTAACCACTCTGGTTACTAACCACTGTTGATTGGTAACCCCTCCGGTTACCAATCAGCTTTATTGGTGACCCTGTAACGTGAATATGAACACAATCGTTACCAAACAGCTAAACAGCTAAGCTACACAGCTACTGGTATTTACAAAACATCGGTATTTATCTAGTACCGGCCCGTGGCCGAAAAACGATAAATATGCATTCACAACAGTGGTATTTTTCCTTACAATAACATTAAACAACACTTACCGATTTTCCTCAGATCACTCTTTTCTTTTCCTAGTTTAGAAAAAGAACGAATTGGTTTTTGAATCTCTCACGATGGGTACACTACACTACACCCGCGAAACAATCGCGCTTAATTCTATGCAATCGCGTTTAAAAATCACCCGCGTTTCTCGGTTTTTAGTTATTCTTTGTCATAAATGTTGCATTCAAATAACACATGCATAGTACACATTCATTTTATTCTGAGATTGTAAACAAAGGTATATATTGGTACCCACTTTATAATTTCACATAAACAAACACTGTTAAAAAATTTTCTGTACGGCACTGCTTTAGTAAAAAAATACTCCGACAATCGCGATATACATAAACAAAACCGCACTTCCGAATTTAGTTATATTCTTTTCACATAATTCACGGAACTAAAAATATTTTTCACATACATCGCGACAAAAAATTCTCATGCACAACAATAATACTGAAGTGACAAAAATTATTAATTTTATATTTTGCATACAGTTTTACGCGTGGTACAGAACATTTAAGTAATCTTGATATAGTAATTTCACTGTTTAAACAAATATCCATCGAAAGTTTTCGGTTTTAAACGATAAAACTTCAATTTTGTTATTTTTAATAAGTAAACAACGCGATTACGGCTCGTGACTAATCTTTCAAAATTTCAACTAGCGGTAGAAAAATTAAGTTTTCAATAAACACCATCTACCGAGCGACAATCTAAGTTTTTGCTAACAAGATATTTACGTACGTTATTTAAATTCATTGCAATCAGAAATATGTTTTTATATCAAAGGAGCTCGCAAATAATTAATTAAATTATCACTATTTAATATATCAAATAGGTACTAATTTCGTGAAATACTTAACTTACCTATTTCATACTTTGTAATTTTGCTTTAAATACCTATTACACTTGGAAACTTGTAAAGAATTTTTGTACTTAGACACATTTCAATATTTAACTATTACAAATAGAATATTTTAAACATTTTTTGGACTTTGTGGAAATTCATATTATTTTTTTTTTGTTGCATTGTATACCTAATTAGATACTTAAATTTATTTTCACTTCTAAAATATATTGTAATCAACTTAATTATTATTGACAAATACTTATCATTGTACATATTATATTTTTGCAACATGCAACCAACAATATTTTATTTATTCGCTTGCTACAATTGTAAATGTTTATATTATGAAAATTTAAAATTTACAACTGTCAACTGCTGTTACTATGTACAACTATAGAAGCAAGATGATCAACGTTATCATCATCATCAGCATCAAACCAAGATGGAAAGCGACATTATCAACATCGATAAATCAAGATGGCAAACATTGTCAACGGCACCAAATCAAGATGAACAACATTGGCAACGGCACCAAATCAAAATGGACAACTTCAGCAACAAATGGTTTTCATCAGCAACCAAGAGCAACACCGACACGCTACAACTCGCTATACTGGCACGTATTCCCAAAGACATCAGACTCACTTGATGCGCGGCAAAGAATGCACAAGCACTCGCTATACTGGCACGTATTCCCAAAGACATCAGACTCACTTGATGCGCAGCAAAGAATGCACACACAGGCCCCACTGGAGAACTACGTACTCCAAAGCTGTCTAACGCAACAGACACGCCGCAACTTCAACGCTGGAGAACTACTCCAGAGCTGTCGGACACCCAAATATGAACGCACGCACACATCTCGAGCACACAAAAACTCACCTCGTCTCATCGCTACGCACGTCTTTGAACGAGGAATGATTTTGTTGGGACGCTGTCCCATCCTTCGTGTTATGCTTATGACTCGCACTCTGTCTCGCATACCCAAGGAGCTGCTCAACCACGACAACACGACGTCTACACGACACGATCAACACGACGCTGTCAACACGTCACTGTCAACACACGCTGTCAACACGACGACAGTCAACGAAAACTTCGAAAACGCCAACGCAAGCCAACTGCACAGTTCTGCAAATTCGACAAGAATGTTTAGATGCCAATTACACTGCACAGCTTATCGGACTCCACGGACTACACTGACTCCACGGACTCCACAGCTTTGTGTACTAACAAGCCTCACCGACACACTGCAATTGTCAACGGGCTGAACGGGAACACTGTTTCCAAAGCAATCACATCTTGATCCGTCGCAATCATCATCAGCAACTAGGCAACAGTCCAACTAACACAAGTCTAACCATCTCTCCAAAATTGTAATGACCACAAAAATCTTCAGCAACGACTGCCTCAGCTCAGCTACAATATGACGTTCTACCAAGGTATCGTGCCATCTTCGATACCACTTGGAGGGGAGGAATGTGGCAGACCACATCTCGAAATTTCTTTCGAGCGCGCGCCTAGCGACGGCAAGTACATTTGTTTATCGCTAGGCCGAGTTCATCGCCCGCAACGTCAAACAAGTGACAATACTCCTCAACTGGGTATGACACTTCAAATAAATAAGTCTAGAAAGTTCGAGGACATTGAACTCGCTACCCCCAGCGCAGCACTATTTAAGGGAGTCTACACCTCTACACGTCGTCACTTCATTTCCGTATTTCCGTCACTTCGATTCGTCACATCACGCCGCCGTTCTCGACCACGCCGTCTCGCCGACACTTCGTCACTCGACCACCGATCATCTCTCGACCCTGCGAGCACGATGGTACTTCACCATGCAAAGATTCGGACACTTCGAACACACCCGCTAACTCGCTCGTTATACCTACTCATCGTGAGAAAAGTTCCTTTGTAAGTTATTTCATCAATTGTAAATTTACCCTTAAGCAAACTATTAACTGTGATCAATATACTCATTGTTACTTTTGACCATTCTTTCTTCTTCTCTCTAAACCACTGTCCTTGTGTTCTTATTTCAAATCATATCCACTTGGGATATAGTAAACTCTTTTTACTGGTAACCCCTCTGGTTACCACATATATTTAATAGTAACCACTCTGGTTATTAACTACTGTTGATTGGTAACCCCTTTGGTTACCAATCAGCTTTAATATCAACAGAGGCGTAAACACAATACTGTTTCTGGCAGTCAACAGAACATCTTCTTTGTCAATTGAACTTTTATTATCTGCCCCATCGTGATTTTGAGTATCAGCAACATCAGTTTGTTGATTTGTGCCATATGTTTTAAAAAGATCACTGGTAATTATTTTATTACCATTTTTCGAATGAGAATATAGTCTCGTATGAATGATCAATATTTAAACTGTCAGTTTTTTCAACATTTTTACTTTGAGATTCTTCAAACACATTAGTATCTAAATTTATTAGAACGACTTTTTCTACATCGACACTTGCATTTTCTAACGATCTGTTTTCTTGTATTTTAATCGGAGATGTGATACATCCAACGATAACACATAACAAAAGGACAAATTTACTTAAACACATTTTTGCTAGAATTTGATTTTTGTTTTTCTCGAAACGGTTCTATGGTTATGGGAGTCAGTCTCGTAACTGTGGGCTTTGTTTACGAAATATTATTTTAAAAGGAAACAGTACATTAACCGTTGCTGCATTTTTTATAACACAACTAGTGAACCCCCGGCAAACTTCGTATTGCCTGTATAATGAAAAATCGTCCTCCATAACCACCCGTCGCTTCAGACTCTTCAATACCTCCCATCCCTTCAGTGCTTCCCGTCCCTTAAGTACCTCCCGTCCCTTCAGTACCTCCCGTCCCTTCAGTACCTCCCGTCCATTCAGTACCTCCCGACCCTTCAGTACCTCCCGTCCCTTCAGTTACTCCCGTCCCTTCAGTTACTCCCGTCCCTTCAGTTACTCCCGTCCCTTCAGTTACTCCCGTCCCTTCAGTTACTCCCGTCCCTTCAGTTACTCTCGTCCCTTCAGTTACTCCCGTCCCTTCAGTTACTCCCGTCCCTTCAGTTACTCCCGTCCCTTCAGTTACTCCCGTCCCTTCAGTTACTCCCGTCCCTTCAGTTACTCCCGTCCCTTCAGTTACTCCCGTCCCTTCAGTTACTCCCGTCCCTTCAGTTACTCCCGTCCCTTCAGTTACTCCCGTCCCTTCAGTTACTCCCGTCCCTTCAGTTACTCCCGTCCCGTCAGTTACTCCCGTCCCTTCAGTAGGTCCCGGTCATACGCTCGACAATTCATCAAAGTTTCATTGAAATTGATTGAACGGTTCCAAGGATAGTCCACCTTCATCGGTAAAATGACCTGATACCCGATGAAGAAGAAGAAGAATTTTTTTTTAATCCAGAAACCATCCCGGGCATACACTCGACAATTCATCAAAGTTTCATTGAAATTGAATGAACGGTTCCCAGGATAGTCCACCTTCATAGGTAAAATGACCTGATACCCGATGAAGAAGAAGAAGAAGAAAAATTTTTTAATCCAGAAACTATCCCGGTCATACGCTCGACAATTCACCAAAGTTTCATTGCAATCGGATGAACGGTTCTCAGGTTAGTCCACCTTCATATGTAAAATGACCTGATACCCGATGAAGAAGAAGAAGAAGAAAATATTTTAAATTCAGAAATCATCCCGGGCATACGATCGACAATTCACCAAAGTTTCATTGCAATCGTATGAACGGTTCTCAGGTTAGTCCACCTTCACATGTAAAATGACCTGATACCCGATGAAGAAGAAGAAGAAGAAAATATTTTAAATTCAGAAATCATCCCGGGCATACGATCGACAATTCACCAAAGTCTAATTGCAATCGGATGAACGGTTCCCAGGATAGTCCACCTTCAAAGGTAAAATGACCTAATACTCGATGAAGAAGAAGAAGAAGTTAAAATTTTTTGATCCAGAAACCATCCCTGGTAAACTCTCGACAGTTCACCAAAGTTTCATCGCAATCGGATGAGCGGTTTAGGAGCGCATTCAACACATACATACAAACATTCAAATTTATAATATAGATTCACATCAACAAGTTTAAATTTGTTTTACGAATTATCGACAATATTAGGACAGCCAGTCTTAAGGTGTCAATAACACTATTAAGGTATAAACAAATGATTGTATGTGTACATAGTCTGGTCCATCGTATGCACAAAGTGTGCTCATACAATTCGTAACAATTCGATATATAAAAATATATAAGAAACAATGTGAATAAAAGTTTATCAATTGTTTTCAAGTCAAGTCAAGTTTTTATTCATTTAAAAAATTGTGTTTTCTCTCCTCACCGGCTACAGTTCATTTTTTACAACCATAAAAGAATAATCACTTAAGTGTCTACGTACAGTAGCGGAATTTCTTATAGAAGTCGGAAAGCTTGGCTTGCCTATGAATATTATGATAAAAAATTTAAGACCTAGGTAACTAATTTTTGTCTTAGTTTAGTTAGTCGATCGACAATTCTTGATAGAACTCCATTATATGAAGATATATTACAAATATAAAAAAAAATACTTGGCATTATTTTATTGAAATTTATTTGATTATCGACGCGTTTTGTGCAAGGCACATCGTCAGAATAGTACTCTACACTAGTCTCAGTCTTGTAGAGTATTATTCTGACGATGTGCCTTGCACGAAATGCGTTGATAATCAAATAAATTTCAATAGAACTAATACCAAGTATATTTTTATATTTGTGATATATCTACATTTTTTTGTCTGTTTTATTGAAACCGTACTACAAAATTAAAAATTGAACCGTATCTAGATACGATGCTTGATAGGGCCACAAAAATAAATATTATTTAGATATGTGATTTTAAAATATTTTCGTGGCCACTCGAATGAACAACGATGTTAAAAAAACAATAAATTTTCGACATTTCCCAATTTTCTTTCAAGGTTTGCCTAGTCCGAAGGTTCTAGGCACGCCCCTGCCTACGTATATCCGATTTGAAGGACTCTGAAGGACTTAGGACTGAATTTATTGCGCTAGATACTGAATAGGTACCTTAGAAACGACTTTGTATAATATGAATAGGCATTATTTGATCAGATGAAAACACGCAGCAATATTTTAATAACAATTTTTCGAATACATTTGTATTTTTATAATATTTTTTTTAACAAATAAATTCCATCGTCAGTCGATAGATGGCTATCGTGTTCCTAGCTTATTCTCAAACGTTGCAAATTTTCAATGTAACATGTATGTAATATAGAATTCCCAAAATTCGAATTATAAGGCAAAAAGATCATATAAACCAGGCGATGAGAGGTCGTAAGCCCAGTAGGTGCCAGATTTCCCGTATCTCTTATCAATATCTATATATTCCCGGTTCGTCTCTATTGAGATATTAAAAAAAGTGACAGGAATAATCGTTACAATAATTAAAACCTATTAGTTTATATTTTAGATAACAATTATCATAACGAATTCCGTATCATATTAAGTACATTGGAATATTTATAACCAAATACACAGACTCTAGAATCTAGATCTACGTAAAATAAAACAAAAATACAACTTTTTACAATCAATTTATTATTTATGATGCTTTATAAAAAACACTATATAATTTTAAATAAATAAGCTTAAATATAACTTTTAATTTTGAACAAACTATCGACTTGTTTTTCTGTAAAATATATTTATTACGACCTTATTTCTGATCCAGGTATTACAAATAAAAAAATATTTCTTTAAGTAAATTTACAGTCAATTATGAAAGTTTCATAAAAAAACTGTATATTTTATAATTTTAAAATATGATTCAATAATGTTGAAAATCATGTGTTCATTTTTAATCAAATATGTGTTGCCGCAATACGTACTACTAAACAGTTATTATTACACAATAAAATAATACTTATTGACTTCTTGGTGTAATATTTTATTCCCTCCCTAGAGATGAAAGGACAGCAGATAATCCACGTCACATGAAGAATGTCGACGCAGGATTATTATAACAGATCAACACACCTACAAAGAGAGAAAGTAGAAAAAGTCCCAAACGAAAATAACCCAAATTAAAAAAAATCGTTTAATCTTCCACACAAGAAGAGTTAGATATTTCTCCGATATTTTTTTATTAATTTAAAATAGTAATTAAGTAGATATCTAAATAATTAAAACAAAGTCGGGCTATATACACCACATTTATAACTTAAGAAAGTCGGGCTATATACACCACATTTATAACTTAAGAAAGTCGGGCTATATACACCACATTTATAACTTAAGAAAGTCGGGCTATATACACCACATTTATAACTTAAGAAAGTCGGGCTATATACACCACATTTATAACTTAAGAAAGTCGGGCTATATACACCACATTTATAACTTAAGAAAGTCGGGCTATATACACCACATTTATAACTTAAGAAAGTCGGGCTATATACACCACATTTATAACTTAAGAAAGTCGGGCTATATACACCACATTTATAACTTAAGAAAGTCGGGCTATATACACCACATTTATAACTTAAGAAAGTCGGGCTATATACACCACATTTATAACTTAAGAAAGTCGGGCTATATACACCACATTTATAACTTAAGAAAGTCGGGCTATATACACCACATTTATAACTTAAGAAAGTCGGGCTATATACACCACATTTATAACTTAAGAAATGATCTTGTATTCGTTGGATTCTTCTCCGCCGTGAAATTTTTCGAATAAAAATATCGGAAATACTTTCGGAAAAATTTAAATACACCGCAATACGAGGGTGTAAGTACGCTGCTGGCCGATTTATTAATGATATTAATAACAATTAAGCGCTACAAATAATAACACTCAATTATAAATATTACAATTATACACTTCCTCAAAAGAATTATCAGATTAATACGTAAAATTGTAACAAACGCTTTCAATTGAGAATAATTCACCCATCATACTTATAGTATCAAAAGATTAGGCTCTGAGGAGGTCTCTATACTTCCTATCACCCGTTTTTTGTATTTTTTTTTATTAATTTTTTCGATAAATCTTAAATTTCTAAATTACGTCTTAACGATTTTGGAATAATGCCAGTGGCTGACATAATAAACGGTAATATTATTAATTTAAGATAATGCCAAAGTCTTTTAATCTCGTTACCTAAAGAGGTGTATTTTTTATTTTTTTCATCAAATGATTTTATAATATTTCTAGAATTTGGAATAGCCACGTTGCAAATGTATGTTATTTTTTGTATATTATTATTATTATTTTATCCTAATAAGCTATTGAAATAAATTAATTATTTATAGTTCATTTGATTACGTTAATAAAATCGTAAATTAAATTTAAAAGGTAACACGACGTTCATTGACTGTTAGGCAGTACGAAGTTCGCCGGGTCAGCTAGTATGTACCTACATAATAGAGAGACTTCCATATTTGAATGGCACATAAAAATATTAACAATAAATATGAGAAAAAAACACAAGTTTCTAATACCGTAGACAAACTTAAATAAGCTAAATTATGATTTACATATAAAATTTTATGGACGGAAATAAAATCGAGAAACCAGATATTTATGGAAAGAAGCCAGATATAAAAGGAAAATAATATCACGCCTAATCGCCCCATGTTCTTTACAGTTTAGGCAGAGAAAACGGAACTACATTATTTATTCCAGTCCTGACAATCGTCCATCGTTTCTGGAATGTAATCATTTCCTTACAGACTCCTGTTCACAATAGTTCGGTTAAGTTTACCCAATTTTTAAAGTAAATATACAGTTTAATATTTTAACTTAGATGGCTGAGAACACTCTTAACGGGTGAAGAGCCAACAAAAAAAAAAAAAAAAAAAAGTAAATATATATTTAAATTCTAATCCGGCTTATTTAGTTGTTTTTTTATGCCTATTTCGCACCACGATAATGAATTGGATAAGTTTCACCAAAAGACGAATAGTATGGACGGTATCCTCTGATAGGATAGTAAGATCCTGTATGGCTGTCATAAATGAGGACTGGTGGAGGATTCCTCGAAGCACCTGCAGAAGACACTGGATCTATTTTTTCTTCGATCTTGTTTGGTTTGCTCACATTTTTATCGCTTGTGGATTTCCTCTTATTAGAATTACGATTTTTGTTTGGAAAGTACGGTCTAAAGACCATCGTTTCTGCTGTGTCCAGAAGTTCACCGTTCTCTGAAGGGATCCCATCCAGAAATGCTTCACTGTCTTCACTCAAAGTTGGTCTTTCTGGATCTTGAGCGGCTGGTAGGTCATTGGTGTTGAGATTTACTTTAGAATAAAATGGCACTGCATCGTCTAGAAAATCTTCCATGAATCCGTTGTAGTTTTCGTCGAGTTCTTTCCGTTTTGGTGCATTTTGTGGTGGAGAACTTACTTTTTTGACAATTTTGTGGTTCAGCTGGTTATCATCACTGTACGATGGTATGACTTCAATATCATTTTTATTAGATTCCCACGAAGGTTTGGCACTACATTGCATTATAGCAGCTAGTATATACACCAACTGAAATAAAAAAAAATAGTTTTGATTAAAATACTGCAAATAATGATTTGATAATTTAATTATTGGATAACTTAGCGGACAGTGGGATCAACTAGCATTCCGGTGGACCTAGCTTCAAATCTTGTCAAGGATTTGAAGCTAGGTCTACTTTTTTCGTTTACCATTTTTTTAATCTTTTTTTTATACATGATTTCAGTCATTACCGTGTCTATATTAGGTTTAAAGATTGTTATTAATCTATAGTTATAACATAGCATATATAAATATGTTATAACTTTGTTGCTTTATAACTTTGTTGCTAATTTTATATTTTATTTGTTTGGAAAACTAACAGCTATACATAAGTGTTAAATTTAACAGCCAATAATTAGAAGTCTCCGATGATAGGCCATGCCGTCGGTTGCAAGATTTTATTTATTTTATTTTTATTTTATTGGTTGATAGAGAGTTATATAGTCTACTCAATTTAAAAAAACAGACAATGTGCATTGCCTTATTAATAGACCAGTGAAAACTCAATCCATTGTTCAATAGGATAATTACAAAGAATGTATAATTTATTTACAAGTACATAAAAAAACCATTAAAATAAGACAACTGATTAAATAAAAGTACTAGGAACGATAGGAGACAGAAAAATAAAAAATGAAACATATAACATCTTCAAACAATGTTTCCGTAATAGATAAAGATTCAGCATGCAACAGAGGTAAACATAATATTAAATAAGAGAAAAAAAGATTAAATTACATATATAAATTTTAAATTGAAACAGATTTTTTGGTTATTGTTGGCAAATAAATTACATAATAACGTAGTAATAATTATAGTTTGTTAGAGTTTTTTATTTATTATAAATGATAATTACCTATATTATGATTTTTAAATTATAATAAATGTTTTATAGCTTTTGATACGCCATTTTAAGCTTCCAGTGGGTATTATGAAATTAAATTATTATGTATAGGTACACTTGGCAAAATTAGACATTAAATTTTCTTGCATTAATTATTTTTTGTCGATCTTCTTTTTTTTATTTATTTTAAACATAATTTAATTTAGACAAGATCCCACTAACCATTATATGGTTATCAGTGGGTTGACTCGGTTGGTTTGGTGTTTTCTTCCTGAGCCGAGGGAGCCGGGTTCGATTCCCGGTGGATATACAATTTGTTCATTGTATTTTTAGTCTGGATTTATTAAACGATTAACATCATTAATTTCCATAGTGTGGCAATGTGCTATATGTAATCTGCGTGTTAAATTATTGGTATTTGACACAGAACCTCGACTTTGTATACACACTATAGGAGAAGATAGGAGTTAAAAGTACTAGTTGCATGTAACACATGAGATCCAACTGTCGATAGCGATAGTAGGTATAGTTGAAGAATAAGAATCAAACTATAAACCCATAAATACAAATTATTTAATATTTTAAGATATTTGATATTCTATACAACACATGTACCTAGGTATGTATGTCAAGATAGGATAGTATGGAGGTCAGTCCTTTTTTCTACCCAGAATATGAAAACAGCATGACGGTATGTATGTATGTTTGGAGATTTAAGTATCAAACTATTAAGTCTTCTTACATATTGTGTATAGGCGACTACCATAAATTGTATGAAGCGATGTCGTCACTGAATTCAATTTTAATAAAAATTGTTAAAATTTTTTTTAGATTAACTTGTTCAATTTTAATATTTTTTATAGAAAATTAAATTATCTAGTTGGGGTGTTTCGGCTTTTTTCGATATTTTTAAAAAAATTGGAAATATAGGCAGTTAAACTCATAAATTTATCATAAAAATTTTTTTTTTTCTTAATAAAAAAGTTTGAAAAAACTAATTTGAGATTTTGTATTTGTCTATATTTGTACCAATTTTTAGCATTCTAGCTTTTATGGTTTCTGCTTTTAGCTTTTATATATCTATATGGAAAAATAAAGTAAAAATTCAAAAGTTGATAACCCCTGACTGAACCAAAAATTCAAAATTCTGAGTATAAATTTTTGTAGGCCTATAACTGTTTATATATTCTAAAATGTTGGGCTCTGTAAATTCAGCGGATCAAAAGTTATAAGGGGGGACGGACACACACATACACACACAGACACACACACAGACACACACACACACAGACACACGAAATGTTCTACTCCGAATTCTGAGTAAATCGGTGTATGGAACATACATATATGCTGCGAAACCTCTAAGTTGGTGTTTTTTTTACTTCAAAGTTGGAAAAGCCGTGAAAAAAATAGACCTCTGCATACAATTCTCGCGTATCCTGGCTTGAAACATTGTCGATATGTTAAGAGAACAAAGTTCTCCTGAACAAATCGACAGTTGGACTATTTTTTATATATGGTTTACGCTTGTTAATGCAATGCATTTTTCATATTTTGTAAGTGAATTTTCTTTATTTTTACTGACAAACTTTTTATCATCTCAATAGAGACGAAGTTGGGATATTAAAGAAGAACCAGGAACTCAAGACACCTACAGGGCTTACGACCTGTCATCATTTTATGCGCTTGCGCAACGTTCACCAATTATGGCTTCTTGTTGAGTTCCCGTATCAATGTAATTTTTGAAAGTTCTATATATTTGAATAATGTGTAACAATTCACCTGAAAATAAGGAATTATACTATTGCCATCTATGAAGTAACGAAGAAACCTTATTTGTAATGCCATCTATTGAGAAATTTGGGTATTTGTAAACAACGAAAGCAACAGTCCTTATAAACGAGAAAAAAACATCATTTGATAAAAATCCAATGTTTGCGTATATGCAATAAAAAAAACATTCGAATTATCTTTACTTTTTTATACCCAATAAAAATACTCGACGTGACAATTTGAGGAAGTACATATTATCTAAATATATTGCGTTTACGAGCGTAAACCACTGATAAATTAGCACTTAACTCTTATCTTATTCTCCTATGGTGTTTATACAAAATCGGACATATTATGTAAGTATCACCAAAAGCAGTATACATAGATAAAAGAAAACAAAAAATCTTACCCAAAATAACTTTAAAAAAAGCGCCATTATATATGAGTAGACAAATTTCGTCGAAAAATTACAAGATTATTGATGAATAATTTTATTCGTGCAAAAGACGGTTAATACTTAACAATGAATAATAAAATGACACTTTAAATCTCAATGCTGCCACGTTTTATAGGAAGTATATTGCTTATCTTATATCCGTCGTATAAAAAATATATAAACAACCATTGCAACTTTTATGATAAACATATATTATAGTCGTAAACAATCACAGGGAGATTTTCCATACAAGGAACGGTTCTTTAATAGCGACCCGTTGAAATAATCTCAATAGATGGATGCTGCAAGCCGAAAAAAAGATGAATCATTGATTGGTTTAAAAGGCATGTGTTGATTTAAGAAAATTATACATACATCTTCTGTGGTCTAAAATACGATACTGATTTTGATGGAATTTCACATGTACTCGTTATTTTTACTCCTCACTAAACCATGGGGATATAGTGGGGAGTTATGAATCCGCAATTTATAATGTTTCAGATTGAGATTGACTGAGATAGACTGAGATTGTATTTTGAAAGTTTCATATTGCTGTGTGCTATGTTTGGCGTGTTTATTCAACTTGATCAATTATTGACTAATGTACACATTCGATACTTTTCAAATTTTACAAATTTGTATATCTAATATACGCTTAGACCCCATTAGAATGTATTTATTTATTTACAAAATATACGGCATAAGCCATTTACCTGTTTACAATAATTCATTACTCACAAAGATGAAATATAGAAACAAATAAAAATATAGACATTGATGAAATATAAAAACATAAAATATAGATTCAGATATAATATAAATATTAGATTTAGATAAAAACACAGATTAAGATAAAAATAGACAAAAAATAATCAGAGAATTAGAAAAAAAATGATAAGAGGGAAAAAATCTAATGTAACAATAGATCGACTGCAGCTATATAAGTTGACAGCAAAAGTTGTGCCGTTTTTAGAATGCAAAAACGGCACATCACTTTCATTGAATGACATTGAAGAATTATCAAGTTTTCATAATAAAATATTTCAAACGAAATGAACTAAACAAACAAATTTCATGAAAATGCTGAAAATTTGCTGAAAATAGCGTTGGCTACAACCCACTCATTTTTTATTCAGTTTAAGAAACTAACTCTTCGTTTTATCAATATGATGAATACTTCAATGGTGTAATTGAAATCCAGACAAGTTTGTTCAACAATACCTTAGATTCGTATACTTTGAATTTGTATACATTGTTGAGTTAATTGGTAGTGAGGAGTGTAGCGTTGGCCACAACCCACTCGTTTTATTTATAAATCAATGTTTGGAAGAGAGTTTGGCATTGGTGGCAATCATTCTGTTAATTTTATTCATTAAAAAGCTTTTAAATCAGAAACCATATTATCTAAACATATTACTTTACTAATGAACCTCTCCTTCATGAAAAAAAGAATGGTGTTATTTTACTATCATGAATTTCAAATTTATATTCAATAACAGACTGACTAAAAATAACAGACTGATTAACCAAAAAAGTATTTTTTTTGATTTTTCCTAAATACCTACATTTAAGGTTAACTTGAAAACATACCCAGAAATTTCAAAAGTAAATTTCAGTACCTATTTATTAATATGTACAATATGTACATACCATCACGCCACGATAGGTAGAGGGAACCGAATGTCACATATTTCTATCTTGACACGCATCCATTGCCTCGTCAACATCCATGGTATCATACATGCTTGTCTATTGTTATAAAATAATCGTTTTAAAATAATCAATATGGAAAAATCCATCATAGAATCTGAGCCTCTTCTTATTACCAGATGTACAATAGGTACTGAAAAAATAATTACCCAAACAATAATTGACGCAATAATTATGATATGTACGTTAAAACAGTTCTAAGAATTTCTTGTTGATATCACATTCTTGGTATTCCTTACATTAAAAATTTGCTATACGAGTATGATGTGACATATATTACTATATCTCAATGGAAAAACCAAATCAATAAGAGCAATGATACAATTATTTTTCAAATTACATATCTCAAGCAAAGTTGTCAATTCCTGCATAATGAGCAATAAATTGTGTGCGCATATTCACATTATTTATTTTCTGTGCAAATTGTTTTTTTTATATGATAATAATTAGAGATTTTAAAAAATATAAAAGAGATCTTTGGTTCTAATCAACCCGGTCTTGTTCTTAGTAGTTTGTAGTCAGTCTTGGGTAATAATACATTTTATTATTGCTTGCCTACGTATGTATAGGTATAATATACTATACATGCTATTTTAATTATATATATTTTTGTTATTTATTTTGTTTTATTATTTAGTTTTTAATAAGTTCGTTTTTATAGTTCTTTTTTTTACATTATTATTATTTTTTATATCAACTTTTTGTTGTTTTACTATATACTTTTTATTTTTTTATAATTATTATTTTTTCTTTTTTTTCTAAGTGTGTATATTATTGTTTGTGTATTTTAATGATTTTTATGTTTCAATTTGTATACCTAAGTACCTATTTATTTTATTTTAAATTGTATTTTTTTTCCACTTAATATTTTTTTTATATTTACTGTTTTTGTAATAGTAACTTTTTTTCTTTTTAAGTGTGTTTATGATCGTTTAATTTTTTTCTTTTGTAATTCAATGTGTGTACTTAATTGTTGTTAATGTGTGTAAAAGGCAATTTTCCGTAAATAAGTAAATAAATAAATAGTATATTTTTCACCACTAATGAACATATCTTTGTGCACTATACGAGACTTGACTTCTTAAAACTGTCAAAACTGGAAAGCTCTTATTGAAACATTCAAAATATTATCAGGTCATTATGACTGTGTAAACATGAAAAATCTCTTTCAATATAGTCATAACACTAATTTGCGTGGCTATAGCTAAAAACTTGTGAAAAGTAGGTTCTCGACAAATCCTCGAAAGCATTTTCTTTCAAATAGAGTGGTGAATACTTGTAATAAACTGCCCCAACATGTTTTGAATGCTGAAAATGTTAATATTTTCAAGAATAGACTGGACTTTTTTTGGACACAGCAAAATAGTTACAAACAAATAATAAAATTGGACAGTGGATATAGGCACATCAGCCTTGGCTGCCTGCCTATAAATAAATAATAATAATAATTTACATTATTTTTTTTCTTTAATATCAATTAAATAACTTTTTATTATTTCAGATTTGAATTTTAAAGAAATTAAAAAAATATAATTTTTTAAACAAATTTAAAACTTACCTTTAATTGTTTTATTAAGAATTAAATTGGAGACTGTCATGTTTAAATATTTTATATTATAGTTGTGAAATATCTTCCGTATAGATATTATATAATGACAAATGAAAATTTTATGTGGTCAACCATTTACCACATTTTTATATAAAAAATGAATTTATCATCGGGAGGATATGATATCACCAAACCTACATGTAACATATATTATTATTTACATACATTATACCTTCAGGAATTCATGAATTTTACAAGGTCCTAGGTACATATATAGTGCCGACCGCCGTGGCACAGTTAGTATGCCGTTCGGTTTCTGTACGGGCGTCCTGGGTTCGATTCCCAGCAGAGGAGAAATTTATTTAAATTCATTTCTGTTAGTGTGTTCTGTTAGAGCCGGGTAATCGAAAATACAACAGGCAACAATAACATATCACACAATTCAGCAATGAGATTCACCGCATATTCTGAATTTAGTGCCTTTTTAGGCGAGACGAGACTGATCTGTGGGTATACATGCATGTGTCGTGCTTCCATTTGTGAGGTTATGCAAACCCACATACCTGTCGCTGGTTACCCCAAATTGAGGGATATGGTCGTATTGCGGGAGTTATTTAAGAATAATGTAAGAAAAATTTAAGGTACCGCAAGCAGTATTCTCTCAGTACGGGACCTTACATTTTTCTCAAATAACCTTTGTAATATGACCTTATGTCACGATGGTATGGATATGATGTTTGTTGTGATGTAGGTATATAACCATGTTGTCATTTACAATTCACTATATAAATAAATAAATGAACACTTCCTTGCACCCTGCGCAAGTGGCGAATTTATTGCTGTATGGCAATTTAAACCCAACCACCCAGTGCTTTCAGCCCAGAGAAGCAATATTTGCGTGAGAAATGAATTTAAATAAATTTTTCCTCTGCTGGGAATCGAACCCAGGACGCCCGCACAGAAACCGAACGGCTTACCAACTGTGCCACGGCGGTCGGCCGTGGCACAGTTTATTTTTCTATATTTATTTGTCTATATTTGTACCAATTTTCAGGGTTCCAGCTTAAATGGTTTTTGAGATATATGGAAAAATAAAGTAAAAATTCAAAAGTTGATAACGGCCCTAACTGAAACAAAAATTCAAAATACTGAGTATAAAAGTTTTGTAGTCCTATAACTTTTTTAACATTTTTGATCAATTGATAACATTGAACCTATCTTAAGTATGTCAAAAGTAAAGTATATTGCACACAATATTTTTTTCATTACTACAACCAGATTAGTATTTGTGACATACCACAATTCATATCCGTTTGAGGATGTACCTACATTACATATTATACATAATTAGTTACGAGTATTAAGGTATTTGTCATGTAATGTGTAATGCAGTAATTGATACACATTCCTTGGCAGATGTTTCATATAGAATAATATCACTTTCACACGAAAAGCGAGATATTATTTCAGCAACTAAACTTGAACTTCCCGCGAGGAGAAGTACTAAAGATTAAATTTGAAATAACATTAAGTTAAAAAAGCATAACTTAATTCAGACCACTTGTATTCGGGTGTATTATTTTTTAAATAAAATAATACAAAATGTAAAATTGGTGTTAAGAGGATATTATAGTAGGCTATATTTTGAAAATCTTTTCCCCAGTATCCCCAAAACATACGGCTTTAAAATAAAGAACAGTTTTTTTACATCTTCATTCTATTCATCATCACCACTGGCACTACAGTTCGCTGGCTTCTTCCAGAAATCGTCTCCATCCCGCCCTATCGACCGCCAGTCTTCTCCAACTTAACAGGACCATTTCTCTTATATCGTACAGCACTTCGTCCAGCCATCTCAACTTCGGTCTGCCTCTACTTCTTCTGCCTTCGGGACAGGTGCCTAATACCTCTTTAGGAATACGATCATCATGCATCCGGCAAATATGTCCAAGCCAACGTAGGCGCCGAATTTTAATTAATTGAACTATATTCGTTTCGTTGTACATATCCTCTAGCTCATGATAATACCATGTTTTCCAAGTCCCTCCATCGTTAGTTTCCTTAACATCTTCCTTTCAAACACCAATAACACATTTTCGTCCTTTTTAGTCAGTACCCAACATTCCGCTTCGTATGTTAAGACTGGTCGGAGAAGAGTTCTGTATATAAGGATCTAGTATTTCGCGAGATTAGTCTTGACTTGAGATGTTTGAGTTGAGTTGCTTCGCTTTTATTTCCATGCTGATATTATTGTCCGAGGTGACCAATGATCCCAGGTAGGTGAAGAATACAATCAATGCTACCCGATGTTCACCCACTAATATCTCCTCATTACCTCTCGTCGTAATATTATTTTGAGGACCTTTCTTCGCTGACATATATATTTAGTCTTAGAAGCATTTGCCGCACGCTCCAGTCTATCGAAATTGTTCTTCATACAAGACAGGGTTCTAGCCATTATGTAAATGTCGTCTGCATATGCAATTACTTGACTTGACTTTATAAAGATGGTACCGGATCTCTCTATATTTTAGTCCCTTATGGCTTTTTCCAGCACTACATTGATCAGCAAGCGCACATTGGCGTCGCCCTGGCATAATCCACTGTATGTTCGAAATTGTTCTGATGTGCTTTACTGTATTTTTATGCTCCAGCAGGACATTGTTGCTCGAACCAGGCGTATGAGCTTTAGAGGGATACCCATCTCCAACATTGCTTCATACAATTTTCTCCTCTTCACACTATCATAGGCAGCCATGAAAACCACGAATAGGTGATGAGTCTCGACATTGAATTCAGTATCTGAGTTTTTTCAAGTATCTGTCGAAGGGTGAATATTTGGTCAATAGTTGACCTGCCTGCCCAAAATCCGCTTTGATATTGCCGTTGACATCTTCCACGAACGGTAGAAGTCGCAAGAACAGAACTCCTGCGAAGACCATATATGCCGTGCTTAAAAGCCCGATGCCTCTATAGTTGGTACAGTTCAATACTTCTCCCTTTTTATATAATGGACAGTCTTTATTTTATTACATGAGGGTTTTTAAATTTGACTTTGTATAATACTTTTCTGGTAAAATTAGTTACCCTTTTTATTTTATTATTATGTTTAGCAAAAAAAACTATAAGGCCTATGATGTAGATTTTTACTTTAATCGAAAGAGAATATGAAATCTACCGGCTGGGTTTTTTACGATTTTTATATTTATTGGCTATTCTTGCTATTTAAAAAAACTCTAAATTTTACATTTTCTTCACGAAAAAATATTACATATCACATATTAGATTATATAAAATATTTTTTCGTATTTCATACATTAAAAGGTAATTAAGTTAGCATATTTGTGTACATCTATATGCCTAGGGTATACAAGGGCCTTAACTATAACATTTTTTTGTAACAAGCTATATCACAATTCCCACCTTCTACAATTCAAAAGAGCCACAAAATGTATTCTGCAAAATAACCCTGTGCGCAAGAGACCCCTGGGAAGACCAAGGCAGAGATTGATGGACAATGTTACCCGAGATCTGAACATGCTGAATGCTTTTTTTTTTTTTTTTTTACCCGCTCCGCATATGGGGACTGTCAACGGCCCCTTCGCAGAACGCTAGAATGAATGACAAAAAAAAACAATGCATGGCACGAAGAGTAGCTCATGGAGCCCTCTAGATTAGCAATCTCGGCACCATGGTGCAAAAAGAACAATCAACAAGTGCGAATTGAGATTCACACTTGCGGACTGTCGGCGACTTCAGATCCATATATATAGGGCATCAGAGAAGAGACCAAGATTTCTGGAAACAGAAAAGTCAGTGAGAATCTTCGGATAATAAGGCACCGTATCTATGGCAAAATCGTTTGAAGGCTTTGTAATTGTTCTTCGAGATCACTAAGTCCGCATGTCCAATGGGACCTTGAAGAGGCCCACGGACAGCAACGAGGAGCTCCGATCTGTAAGAGGACACAATTGAGTGGGAACACTCCCAAAGGATGTGATCCGAAGTTTGGTCCGGACATTGACAAAACTGACATGAGGAAGAGGGAGCAATGTTGAAGCGATGGAGATAGCTTTTAAAGTTACCGTGTCCTGTGAGAAATTGAGAAGTCCAAAAGTCTGGAACAACCCAAGGAGATTTCAAGGAGATGCTGAATGCTTGTGATGACTGGGAGTCCACTGCAGCTGACAGGAAGGCTTGGAAAGCTATTGTTCAGGAGGCTAAAGGTCTACCGGAGTTGTATGGCCATCGGAAGTAAGTAATACAATTCTCTAATTTATAGTTTGTGTTATGTGTAAATGTATACATTTTTTTAATATTTAACTTGATATTAAGTAGATATTTCTTTACTCCATTTTGTCCTTTTTCTTCCCCTTAATTCGAGTACCTACCAACCAACTACTTTTTTTTTACCTGTAATTGTTACCACTTTGCGGTAAGATACACATTATTAAATATATAAATCTAAGTAGTATAAATGTATTCAATATAGACAATATATAACTGATGCAACTTTGAATAGACATATTAACATAATTTACCAGGTTACATTTATAAGGCGTGTCGTTAGTAGTGTTCCACGCCTGCGGCTAGATCCGATTGTACGGTGACAAAATATAATTTTGAAATAAAATATTTCGTAAAGTAATTTTACTACATAATTTTAAAAATATAAAAGTCAAAATTGACCTCATATAATCATCAGTTGTCACTCAACAATAATAAGTGCTTTATCCAAGTGAAAATTGAACAAAATCAAAATGAAGTGTATTAAGTTTTCAGTTCTATTGGTAAGTGTTAAACATATTATTTTTAAACATTAAGTAACAAATAACAAATTATAAAAATCTATTTGAAGATTAAGAATTATTTAATTATTTAACGCATCTATTTTGTTAATTATAGTTTCAATAATTCAATAAAATTTATTTTTTTTATTTTGGGAAGCTACAGCTCATTTATAGTTTAATGATACAATATCATTTTTACAGTGTTAGAGCCAAAAAAAGCATTCCATCAACATAATATAAAAACAAATAACAGTTTACAAGCCAAAAATATTCATACAAACACCTTCATACACACCCTCACACACACACACCCTCACACACCATCACACACACATACATACATAAGTACACATACATACATACACACATATACAATAACTAGAGAAGGGAAGAGAAATGAGAGAAGAGAGACTAGGAGGACAGGACAGAGGGATATTGGTTGCGCATCACCTTCAGAACATCATGTCTAAATCTGTAATATTTCGCGTTGAATATGTCTATCTCAGCTGAGAATGTATTGTTATATTGGCTGCATATGCGTGTAATTGTTGAATTTTTCCTGATATTCGTTCTGCTTGTTAGAACATGAAGTAATTGAGGTCTGCGAACCATTCTACCTGGAACATGGATACCTACTAGCCTTTGTATACGCATCTATTTTTGTTAATTATAGTTTTAAAAATTCAATATAATTTATACAAACTTAGATACATTTCGTTACTACCACCACCACCCGCTCTGCATATGGGGACTGTAAACGGGCCCCTTCACAGAACGCTAAGTGAGCGACAAGAAAAAAACGCGTAGAACGAAAAGTAGTTCATGGAGCCCTCTAGATTAGCAATCTCGGCACCATAGTGCAAAAAGAACAATCGAAGAATGTGAATAGAAGATTCAAATTCGTGGACTGTCATTGACTTTAGATCTTTTAAAAATGAGAAACATCAGGGATATGACCAAGATCTCTGTAAAAAATCTAACAATAGGAAGGCACTATAATTATGACAGAACTTCTTAAAGGAACTACTTAGATGCATCAATTTAATTAATTTTAATATAGCTTCGATCACAAAACCATATTTCGAACTGTTAGAAATATAGTTTTGGCCAAACTTTTTGGGCCTATTCGCCGTGGAGGGGGGCGAACTGCACATATACCAACAAAGTAAAAAGACACAAATTCGCGCTCTTCGCACGGATTCAAGTTGTTTTCCTATGGTGTGGTTAATTTTTTATAGTCAATTTCCAGGGGATTGACCATCGAAAGCGTTAGGTATCACAGTAACACTTCTTCTTTTATTGATTGAAGGCGACTGGGGCCTGTTTGTGCAGAGTTAGCTGCCTCTTGTGATTTGGACTCCCAGATGTCTTTCCATTTAAGGAACACTAATTTTATTTATTTTGTTTTAGGCTATCACCATTGCAGCTGTGCCAAGCGAATCCCATCACATATTCCAAAAGTTTCATCACAATAACGAGGTTGTGGAGGTTCCAGTCCATGTGAAGCCAGTGCACGTGCAGCCAGTCATATTTCAAGAACCTGAGATCCAACATGTTAGTTTATATTTAACAGTACTTAAGAACCAAAAAAAATGTAAAGAGAAAAAGTATCGATAAAATTTTTCCTTTAACCAATTTCCATGCAATTTATATATCAACTCGCTCGCGCGATTATCATTATAGACTAACTAAACCTGACCATATATTAACGGAAATTGAAATTTACGTACACATCATACTATTATTTCGTTGTCGTATTTTTTTACATCCCCTATAATTTTCGGTTAGGTTTGGTTAGTCGAGAATGATAATAGCGACTCGCGCGAGCGAGTTGCTTTATAAATCACATTTTTTTATTACCATCTAATAGATAAAATAAATCCGATTCGTCTGGTTTACAAATGTTTCGGGATGGAAATTTACACACAATATAATTAAGTCCTCTTAAAAAAAATTATAACGAGGATGTTTGTTCATGAAAATATAAATAGAATTATGTTTTTGTAGGTTCCCGTACATGTAGAAGAAGCTCCAGCAAAGAAGCCATGGCATATTCACTCCATGTTTCAACACATCAAAGACTCTGCCTCCAACCATAAAATATTTCAGATCTTCCACAAGAAGGCTTCTCCTGTTCCGGTCGTTGAAGCTCCGGTCCATGTTCCAGAATTAAAGTATGTATATGGAAAAATAATATGCTAACTCTATTAAAACATCTCACTAATTTCAAATTTACTATCTTGTTTTGATTTATTTGTTAAAGTTAAGATAATTATAACGTAGCTATAGTTTCTACACTTACTATTAAAACGTAGTAATAGTTTGTATAATATTTACACAAGCTTTGAAAGAAAAGGACCTGCAAAAAATCTGCTCACGGAAAAAATCACTAAAAAGTAAAATCCTTTTCATAAAAAAATGTTGATAAACTTTATTCAACCCAAATTTTCAACATGAATAGATTGCAGGACAGGAGACTATACTTTGACGAAATATACAACATTTGCAATTACTTGATCGATTCCCCTGATATACTCAAAACTGTATCACTCCATGTACCGAACAGACATACTTAGAATTCAGCGAGATTATACATAATACACATTTCAAACATACAGATATTTTTCATGACACTTTACAACATTATCAAAAACAGATAAAGATGTTCTTAAACTCTAATACACAATCCAACAACCCCCTCCTCATTCACTAAAGAACCATCCTCCTCATCCTGAAACATACTCGTTTATTGTAAATGTGCATATCTTTGTTTTTTTTATTTATTTTAAACTTTCTGAGCACAAGTGCACAATGGCGGGCTTATCTATCTATTTTATCTATCTTTTTAAATTTTCTTTTATCTTGTATTTTCTTATGAATTTTTAAACTGTGTAATCAATTACTGTATAATCAACAATTTAAATTGAATAAAGCACTTTTGGCTCAACTTTTATACAATAAATGTAATGTAAAATAAATAAATTATAGCTATAGCTTTCTGAGAAAAAGTAAATAAATGAATAAATATTCAAAATTGGTTGGTTGGAAGAAATTGCCTTACAGCTATAAACTCGCCATTGTACATATTATTGTATCTACATGCATACATACCATCACGACATATCCCTCACGGGGTAGGCAGAGTACGCCAATTACTTCTATCTTGACACACATTCATCGCCTCGTCGACATTCATGTATCGTCTTATACGTGTTTGTCTGTTGTTCACGCTTCTATTTTTTTATTGTATCTACATGAAGTAATAAATAAATAAATAAATAATTCTGCATCCTTTCAACGTTTGGTTGAATAATGTTGAATGAAATAAATTAAGTGTTTTAGATTTATGTTTTTCAGAAATGACTGTCAAATTTGTAAAAAAAAAATTGAACCATTAATGTTGGCTTTTAAAAAATAACATTCAATGCTTTGTGAATTTAAATTATATAACAACGAATGGGTTTTATGACGGTTTTTATAATGGTTTTCAACAACAAATGATCCAAACATCTCGGGTTCAATTACCGATGGAAACACAGTTTTTAATTGTGTTTTCAGTCTGGATCTGTGAGACGATTAATATCATAAGTCTCCAGAATGTGGCAACTTGTTATTGGGTTCGTGTTAAATAATTATTTGACATTTGTAACCCGGCACATGTCATATTTATATTCACATTTTTTTTCTGTCAATACTATTTGTATTTGCTTTTTTTTCAATATTTTGTACAATTGATTTTTTTTGTGTTTTTGTATCATTCATTTTACATTTTTTTTACTCTTTTTTACCTAATCTTCTTTTATAACTTGTGAAAATATGAAAATTACAGTTGAATAAAGATACTCAACTGTGTAAAAATAACAGTCCCAGAACAGGCTTTTGCTTAGTGGGGCGTTATAAGTTAGTTTGTATATTATGTTGTATCTGTTTTGTGTAATAATAATAAATAAATAAATTAAATTATTTATTTAGTTAGTTGCCTGCTAGTTGCCAAATTTGTTAAATCGACATCTAGTTTCCGGCAAATAACTGAGAGTTTTCGTTGTGATAATGGGAGGTTTTCATATATGTATAGCAAACAAGCAAAAAAATCAAATTAGCGCTCGGCGTAGCCCACTTGATTTCTCAAGTTGTTTGCCAGAAACTATGCCTACTTCATCTTGTTGGTAATAAGCCATTGGTCATGTTCAACATCAATATGACAGCATAATATATATATATTTTACCCTTACAGCGTCTGGCCATCCCTGGGCTTCAGCCACTACAAGAAAGTTCACTATATTCCCGTTTACCCCGTCCACGAAGAATCTTCTTCTCATGCTCCAATCGAGAGGGTCCATGCCGGCATCCAAAAGGAAGTAATCCAACACGAAGCAGCTCATGACCACAGCTCGGGTGAAGCAGACTCTCCGTATCCACCAGCCAACTACATCCCATATCCTCCAATCCCCCCAACTCTAGAAGGAGCACACTCTTCTGCGTGAATTCATCGGAATACAATATCAATTAGTTAGATGAATATTATATATCAATTATGTACTTAAATATTTCGATTACATTATTTTATTTATATGTAGAATTTAAGAATATATGAAAAAATATACCTACTTAAAAAATATTTTGTTTTTAATATTCTTTGTGCTTATAGTTCAATTCTTTCTACATAAAAAATATAGTGTTTTCCATGCATTATTAATACAACTATAAAAATATTATTAAAACATTTATCTTACTATATAACACAATTGTTAGAAGTCAATTGGAGCATGCATCAGTCATCTGGAATCCACAATATAATATTTATATTAATAATATAGAACGAATACAACAAATATTTTTGAAACATATGAAGTACAAATTTGGTAATAACTACAAACATGAATTGCAGACTTTACAAACAAGACGAAGGACCTCAGACTTAATGTACCTTTATGACATAATAAACTTCAATATTGACTGTACAGACCTTCTGAAAATTATTAACTTCAACATACCAAACAGACGAACAAGACACACCTCAACGTTCTTTTTAGACAAAAAAAACACTAATGCCGCTCAAAATTCGCCACTGTACCGATGCCTTACCACGTATAATAATTTGGAAAAGATCAGGTCCGTGGACATATTCGGTATGTCCAGGACTCTTTTCAGGAGCCACGTTAGACAGGAATAATATTTTTTATTTTTTTTTTTGTTACCAGTAGTGAGTACAATGCACAATGAAATCAAAGGTGGGCTGATTAAATTACAATTACTTATGTTGCTATTCTTATTTATTATATTTGTTTAAAAAAATATTATTGTACGTTGCCCATTTTTTTCAAATAAATTAAAAAAAACTAAGAATTGGTGATGATAAGTTTTACTTTTATGTATGCGACATAGGTTAGATTACCAGCAAAGGAGAAATTCATTTCAAAATACTAAGCGATTTCCGCTTCTCTGGGCAGAAATCACTTGTTTGTTAGAAAAAATACTAAGCGATTTCCGCTTCTCTGGGCAGAAATCACTTGTTTGTTAGAAAAAAAGCTAATTGAAAGAAATAGTAAAAGATAGGAATTCAAAAAAGTAACCAAACCTAACAGTATAAAGTGTATAGTGTACATTTAGAAAGTGTAAGAAGGGAAAAATTAATACTGTAAAAATATTTTACTTATATGAAATCTAAATTCAGAGTACCTATATAAAATATAAACAATGTCGAAAAAAAAATAAAGAATAAACATAGATAACAAAATGAAGTAAATAATTATGATTTAAAGGTTATCAAAATAATTTTATTAATTTTTGGAATTAAGTACCAAATATTTCAAAGAAAACTCCGCTGATAACGTTCTAATACATTTATTCAACATATTTAAAAATTGACAA